>JBBPBX010077631.1:0-16822 GCA_038048925.1 Garcialebias charrua | reverse complement strand
GTTTGATTCAAAATGGCCGACTCACCTAATTAGCTAGTTTGATTCAAAATGGCCGACTCACCTAATTAGCTAGTTTGATTCAAAATGGCCGACTCACCTAATTAGCTAGTTTGATTCAAAATGGCCGACTCACCTAATTAGCTAGTTTCATTCAAAATGGCCGACTCACCTAATAAGCTAGTTTCATTCAAAATGGCAGACTCACCTAATTAGCTAATTTGATTCAAAATGGCCGACTCACCTAATTAGCTAGTTTGATTCAAAATGGCCGACTCACCTAATTAGCTAGTTTGATTCAAAATGGCCGACTCACCTAATTAGCTAGTTTGATTCAAAATGGCCGACTCACCTAATTAGCTAGTTTGATTCAAAATGGCAGACTCACCTAATTAGCTAGTTTGATTCAAAATGGCCGACTCACCTAATTATCTTGTTTGATTCAAAATGGCCGACTCACCTAATTAGCTAGTTTGATTCAAAATGGCCGACTCACCTAATTAGCTAGTTTCATCCAAAATGGCCGTCTCATCTAATTAGCTTGTGTATTGAACCTGCCTTGTATATTGCCTTGTATATTGAACCAAGATGGCGCCCTGATTCAAAATGGCCGCCTCACCTAATGAGCTTGGTTGATTCAAAATGGCCGCCTCACCTAATTAGCTACTTTGATTCAAAATGGCCGACTCACCTAATTAGCTAGTTTGATTCAAAATGGCCGTCTCACCTAAGTAGCTTGTGTATTGAACCTGCCCTGTATATTGCCTTGTATATTGAACCAAGATGGCGCCCTGATTCAAAATGGCCGCCTCACCTAATGAGCTTGGTTGATTCAAAATGGCCACCTCAACTAATTATCTAGTTTCATCCAAAATGGCCGCCTCATCTAATTAGCTTTTGTATTGAACCTATCTTGTATATTGCCTTGTATATTGAACCAAGATGGCGCCCTGATTTAAAATGGCCGCCTCACCTAATGAGCTTGGTTGATTCAAAATGGCCGACTCACCTAATTAGCTAGTTCTATTCAAAATGGCCGACTCACCTAACTAGCTTGTGTATTGAACCTGCCTTGTATATTGCCTTGTATATTGAACCAAAATGGCGCCCTATGTAACTCAGTTTCTCTGAAAAGTTAAGTCCCATTCATTTCCTATGGGAAATTTACGATTTTTGTTAGCAAAATATTTCGCGATGGTAACTCCGATTGCTTAGAAAAGTAATAGCACACATCTCGGAGTCGGGCCGGTCGTTTTGATATAACTTATGTGGGGGTGCACGTTACGGTACGAGCCGCATTAATGTTGACGGAATAATAAATAAATAAAAAAAATAAAGAAACCCTTATTGGTAGGATAACAATAGGTTGCTTCCAAGCATTTACAATGCATTGGCAGCCCCCAACTAGTTTGATTCAAAATGGCCGACTCACCTAATTAGTTGGTTTGATTCAAAATGGCCGACTCACCTAATTAGCTGGTTTGATTCAAAATGGCCGACTCACCTAATTAGCTGGTTTGATTCAAAATGGCCGACTCACCTAATTAGCTGGTTTGATTCAAAATGGCCGACTCACCTAATTAGCTGGTTTGATTCAAAATGGCCGACTCACCTAATTAGTTGGTTTGATTCAAAATGGCCGACTCACCTAATTAGCTGGTTTGATTCAAAATGGCCGACTCACCTAATTAGCTGGATTGATTCAAAATGGCCGACTCACCTAAATAAGTAGTTTGATTCAAAATGGCCGACTCACTTAATTAGCTAGTTCGATTCAAAATGGCTGACTCACCAAATTAGCTAGTTTGATTCAAAATGGCAGACGCACCTAATTAGCTAGTTTGATTCAAAATGGCCGACTCACCTAATTAGCTAGTTTGATTCAAAATGGCCGACTCACCTAATTAGCTAGTTTGATTCAAAATGGCCGACTCACCTAATTAGCTAGTTTGATTCAAAATGGCCGACTCACCTAATTAGCTAGTTTGATTCAAAATGGCCGACTCACCTAATTAGCTAGTTTGATTCAAAATGGCCGACTCACCTAATTAGCTAGTTTGATTCAAAATGGCCGACTCACCTAATTAGCTAGTTTGATTCAAAATGGCCGACTCACCTAATTAGCTAGTTTGATTCAAAATGGCCGACTCACCTAATTAGCTAGTTTGATTCAAAATGGCCGACTCACCTAATTAGCTAGTTTCATTCAAAATGGCCGACTCACCTAATAAGCTAGTTTCATTCAAAATGGCAGACTCACCTAATTAGCTAATTTGATTCAAAATGGCCGACTCAACTAATTAGCTAGTTTGATTCAAAATGGCCGATTCACCTAATTAGCTAGTTTGATTCAAAATGGCCGACTCACCTAATTAGCTAGTTTGATTCAAAATGGCCGACTCACCTAATTAGCTAGTTTGATTCAAAATGGCAGACTCACCTAATTAGCTAGTTTGATTCAAAATGGCCGACTCACCTAATTATCTTGTTTGATTCAAAATGGCCGACTCACCTAATTAGCTAGTTTGATTCAAAATGGCCGACTCACCTAATTAGCTAGTTTCATCCAAAATGGCCGTCTCATCTAATTAGCTTGTGTATTGAACCTGCCTTGTATATTGCCTTGTATATTGAACCAAGATGGCGCCCTGATTCAAAATGGCCGCCTCACCTAATGAGCTTGGTTGATTCAAAATGGCCGCCTCACCTAATTAGCTACTTTGATTCAAAATGGCCGACTCACCTAATTAGCTAGTTTGATTCAAAATGGCCGTCTCACCTAAGTAGCTTGTGTATTGAACCTGCCCTGTATATTGCCTTGTATATTGAACCAAGATGGCGCCCTGATTCAAAATGGCCGCCTCACCTAATGAGCTTGGTTGATTCAAAATGGCCACCTCAACTAATTATCTAGTTTCATCCAAAATGGCCGCCTCATCTAATTAGCTTTTGTATTGAACCTATCTTGTATATTGCCTTGTATATTGAACCAAGATGGCGCCCTGATTTAAAATGGCCGCCTCACCTAATGAGCTTGGTTGATTCAAAATGGCCGACTCACCTAATTAGCTAGTTCTATTCAAAATGGCCGACTCACCTAACTAGCTTGTGTATTGAACCTGCCTTGTATATTGCCTTGTATATTGAACCAAAATGGCGCCCTATGTAACTCAGTTTCTCTGAAAAGTTAAGTCCCATTCATTTCCTATGGGAAATTTACGATTTTTGTTAGCAAAATATTTCGCGATGGTAACTCCGATTGCTTAGAAAAGTAATAGCACACATCTCGGAGTCGGGCCGGTCGTTTTGATATAACTTATGTGGGGGTGCACGTTACGGTACGAGCCGCATTAATGTTGACGGAATAATAATAAATAATAAAAAAAAAAAATAAAGAAACCCTTATTGGTAGGATAACAATAGGTTGCTTCCAAGCATTTACAATGCATTGGCAGCCCCCAACTAGAAAGTTCCTGGAGAAACTTCGACGGGGGCTGCCGGCTGTTGCCAAAATTTCTATTCCGTGCTGTACAGGCTGTTGCCGAATAGAAAAATTTCAATGTGAACATACTATGAGTTTGGTATCATCCAAAGCTACCACTATACCAAGTTTCAAATTAATATATCAAAAAATGACCAAGTTATAATGGATTTTGTGTTTACTGAGCTAGCTGTGTTTGCTAAGCTAGCTGTGGTAGCTATCTTGAATCAAAATGGCTCCAAAAGTTAATCAGTTCTATACATTTATGTCATGATTACTTTATGTAAGTTTCAAACAAATCCAACAATGACTTTCTGTTTTTTTCATGTAACTTGTCAGTAGCCGATAGTATGAGTTTCCTCTCATTCATTTCCTATGGGGGAAACATGGCAACTTTGTTAGCAACATACGTCACCATGGTAACTCCGATTGCTAATAAAAGTAATAGCACACATCATAGGGCCGAGACGATCGTTTTGATATAACATTTGTGGGGGTAAACTTTGTGGTTCGGGCCGCATTAAAGTTGAAAGAAGAGCAAGTTAGCTGAAACACAGGAGAGTAAAAGTAACACTAGAAAGTTCCTGGAGAAACTTCGACGGGGGCTGCCAGGCTACTGCCCGCAAGCAGCCATCCTGAATCCTAATGGCTCTAAATGTTCATAGCACACATCACAGAGCTAAATTAAAATCTTGAAATGATAGTGAAAGGTGTTTGGGTTCACTTTCAGCTAACATTACAACAAATTTCAGCTAAATAGCATTAAAAATGGCCGAATTATGGTGTTTTTATCTTTTAGATAAGGCGGCCATCTTGGAATTTTTAATTTTCAATCAGGGTTTATTAGAGCTCATTCTCAGCTACTAAGTTGCCAACTTTTGTCTCAATAGCTCTAAAAATGGCCGAGTTATGGCATTTTTTGTCTTTTAGCTATGGCGGCCATCTTGGATTTTTATTTTTGTTTTTTGTATGTGATAGAGAATGTCGTCAGCTACAACATCACAAAATTTCAGCTCTCTATGTATAAAGATGGCTGAGTTATGACATTTTTTCTTTTTTAGCTATGGCGGCCATCTTGGATTTTTATTTTTGGTTTCGGTACGTGATAGAGGATGTCTTCAGCTACAATCTCACCAAATTTCAGCTCTCTATGTATAAAGATGGCTGAGTCAAAGCCATTTGAATGTAGCTATGGCGGCCATCTTGGATTTTTATTTTTGGTTTCCGTACGTGATAGAGGATGTCTTCAGCTACAACCTCACCAAATTTCAGCTCTCTATGTATAAAGATGGCCGAGTTATAGCCATTTGAAAGTAGCTATGGCGGCCATCTTGGATTTTTGATTTTGATACGGAATATGATAGGAAACATTGTCAGCTATCACCATACCAAGTTTCAGCTCAATATCACTAAAATTGACCATTTTACAATATTTTGACTTTTTTGCGATGTCGGCCATCTTGGAAATTGGATTTTCAATTGAAATTTATTAGGGATCATTGTCAGCTACCCATTTACCAAATATAAGTTCCATATCTCCATCAAAATGGCCGCTTCACCTAATTTGTTTGTTCAAATGGCCGCTTCACCTAATTTGCTTGTTTGATTCAAAATGGCCGACTCACCTAATTAGCTGGTTTGATTCAAAATGGCCGACTCACCTAATTAGCTAGTTTGATTCAAAATGGCCGACTCACCTAATTAGCTGGTTTGATTCAAAATGGCCGACTCACCTAATTAGCTGGTTTGATTCAAAATGGCCGACTCACCTAATTAACTAGTTTGATTCAAAATGGCCGACTCACCTAATTAGTTGGTTTGATTCAAAATGGCCGACTCACCTAATTACCTGGTTTGATTCAAAATGGCCGACTCACCTAATTAGCTAGTTTGATTCAAAATGGCCGACTCACCTAATTAGCTAGTTTGATTCAAAATGGCCGACTCACCTAATTAGCTAGTTTGATTCAAAATGGCCGACTCACCTAATTAGCTAGTTTGATTCAAAATGGCCGACTCACCTAATTAGCTAGTTTGATTCAAAATGGCCGACTCACCTAATTAGCTAGTTTGATTCAAAATGGCCGACTCACCTAATTAGCTAGTTTGATTCAAAATGGCCGACTCACCTAATTAGCTAGTTTGATTCAAAATGGCAGACTCACCTAATTAGCTAGTTTGATTCAAAATGGCCGACTCACCTAATTAGCTAGTTTGATTCAAAATGGCCGACTCACCTAATTAGCTAGTTTGATTCAAAATGGCCGACTCACCTAATTAGCTAGTTTGATTCAAAATGGCCGACTCACCTAATTAGCTAGTTTGATTCAAAATGGCCGACTCACCTAATTAGCTAGTTTGATTCAAAATGGCCGACTCACCTAATTAGCTAGTTTGATTCAAAATGGCCGACTCACCTAATTAGCTAGTTTGATTCAAAATGGCCGACTCACCTAATTAGCTAGTTTGATTCAAAATGGCCGACTCACCTAATTAGCTAGTTTGATTCAAAATGGCCGACTCACCTAATTAGCTAGTTTGATTCAAAATGGCCGACTCACCTAATTAGCTAGTTTGATTCAAAATGGCCGACTCACCTAATTAGCTAGTTTGATTCAAAATGGCCGACTCACCTAATTAGCTAGTTTGATTCAAAATGGCCGACTCACCTAATTAGCTAGTTTGATTCAAAATGGCCGACTCACCTAATTAGCTAGTTTGATTCAAAATGGCCGACTCACCTAATTAGCTAGTTTCATTCAAAATGGCCGACTCACCTAATAAGCTAGTTTCATTCAAAATGGCAGACTCACCTAATTAGCTAATTTGATTCAAAATGGCCGACTCAACTAATTAGCTAGTTTGATTCAAAATGGCCGATTCACCTAATTAGCTAGTTTGATTCAAAATGGCCGACTCACCTAATTAGCTAGTTTGATTCAAAATGGCCGACTCACTTAATTAGCTAGTTTGATTCAAAATGGCAGACTCACCTAATTAGCTAGTTTGATTCAAAATGGCCGACTCACCTAATTATCTTGTTTGATTCAAAATGGCCGACTCACCTAATTAGCTAGTTTGATTCAAAATGGCCGACTCACCTAATTAGCTAGTTTCATCCAAAATGGCCGTCTCATCTAATTAGCTTGTGTATTGAACCTGCCTTGTATATTGCCTTGTATATTGAACCAAGATGGCGCCCTGATTCAAAATGGCCGCCTCACCTAATGAGCTTGGTTGATTCAAAATGGCCGCCTCACCTAATTAGCTACTTTGATTCAAAATGGCCGACTCACCTAATTAGCTAGTTTGATTCAAAATGGCCGTCTCACCTAAGTAGCTTGTGTATTGAACCTGCCCTGTATATTGCCTTGTATATTGAACCAAGATGGCGCCCTGATTCAAAATGGCCGAAGTAGATCAGTTAACGGCCCTAGCGTCGTATGCGAACCAAGAGTGCGCCTAACCAGAGCAGGGTATCTCCCTTATTATGCGGTGATACATGTCCCAATCAAAAGCTATAAAGAGGCAACAAGCAATGAAGGGTACATGAAAGACATGATAGAGGCCTTAGAGAAAGGACTAACCCAGGCAATTACACATAACTTCAGGCGAGTGACGATGAGTGTGGAGGGGCTACGATCACACAACCTACAGTGGGAGATAGCTGAACGAGTCGCTGTTAACACTGCGAGCCACATAGCCATTCGTATGCCTATCGCAGCCACGTTAAGAGAGATAGTTATAGTAACACCCACCAACCTAGGGGAAGATCGTAGAACACGACTATTACACTCAATAACCTCATCTGGGAAGAAGCCGGACCAAATCCACCAGAACCAAGAGGCAGATAAAGAAGAAATACCAACAACCTCAAAGGAGGGAAGAAAAGTGAAAGGTGCCTTGAAAGAAAACGAGAAAAAATTAAAAATACCCGTAAGCAAACCCTCAGGGAAAGAATCAAAAAATCCCGCAGAAAAAAGGGAAAGAAGTACCGCAGATACCCAGAAAGAACTATCTGGGTCCAAATTAGTCCCCTTAATGCAGTCACTCAATGCAGAAAGTGAAGAATATGATAACGAACAAATCTTCGAGAATCCTAACAACGAGCCAGGCGAAACCGTAGATTCAGTGACGTCTGAAGACGAAGACAGTGAGAGCCTATATTCCATAGACCAGACTCACCTCCCGACAATACAGCTGAGAATGGGGACCAGAAAAGGCCAAAAGAAGACAGTAGCCTTGATAAATCCCCGCAGGGCATCAGAAAAAGTAGCCAGAGATATAACATGGGGCCCAATAAAGACAAGAGAAGGACGCAGTACTTATATTCCTGAGGTCGGACAAGTTGGATACGAGATCCCAGAAGAATGGGCAGATGGGTTGAAAGAGACAGTGGGACTGACAGTCAAAGCAACAAAGGGAGAATGGGCTAATATCCTTATGATGCCTACATATCCCACGTTAGCAGCTCATGAACTCCTAACCAGCAATTTTAGGACAGCCTACGTAGCCATAGCGCACGATGTGCTGTTAAGGAGAATGAAAAAGGCAGCTCAGAAATTTGCCAACGAGACAAATGAGAAAATGATGAGTGACACTTCAGAAGATGGGCAGGAGGCACCAGGTCAGAAAGAAATAGTCCAATCACACCACGAGCCTCGGCAGGCCATAGAACCTCGGCAACAGGAACCAATCCGAACTTCCAACTCGGAAGCCGACAGTTACCGTGAGTACAAAAAGTTGAAAACTTTAGTAAGGGAAAAAAGAACAGATGAAACTAGTGAGGAGTATATTAAGGACGTATGGCCTATGGTGATCAGCTCCACCGAGTGTGATAAGGCGAGAAGCCTATGGCTGAGTTGTATCACCACAAACCCAGTGGGCAAAGAGGAGTCAGCTCAAGAACACTATGAAAGACTAGTTCTAGAGGATATGGATGATGAAGACGCTCAAATCCAGCGGGCGAAAGTACGAATGGACCAAGGTCAACGCCTCACGTCGGTCTGGTATGAATTGAAACGAACAGTCCCTCCAAAAAGATATGTAAAGGCTCTGAGGGTAGTAACAAAAGGTAGGAGAGGTGAAATGAAGTTTGCGTCAATGCCCAGTGAGACCTTAGTCCCGGCAATAGACCATACAGTGAAGTCTTTTGATCTAGAACAACAGTTTTGGGAAGAAAAAAGGAAAAACGAGACGAGACAAAACCCAAAACAACAAAAACCAGCCCCTAGGGCACAGCAACAGCCACAACAACAACAACCACAGCAAAATAGACAGCCCCAAAGGCAGTCAGAACCACAATACAGGGATAGATCCCAACGGCCCCAGTCGGAGCCACAATACAGAAGTCAACAATCAAGTAGATCTCAGGCCCAACCTGCAAACGCAACACCTCAGAGAAGAAATGATTTTGTGCCTAGAGAAGAATTTCTTAGAATGAGCCCAGAACAAAGAACGGCCCTCCAGGAATCCCGAAAGAAAAGGGATGGGGGGCCAGCTAAATAATGGCTGACAGGTCGCGGGTCACCCTAGAAGATGCTTATTGGAAGGGAGACGAAATCTACACGAATGTAGACGGTGAGCCTTATCTAATAGACTCAGGGGCAGAGGTGTCTATGACCCGCAAAAACCTAAAAACAATAGGACACCTAACGGTGCAATTAGCAAATGGAACTATAGAGAAAATGCCTTATGCATTGTGGCATGGAATTGTTTGGATAAAAGGCCCATACAACCTTGTGGCCATAACAGATATGAAAGATTTAAGAAAACCACGAAAAGACCGCAGAGCTCTGAACAGACGACTGGAACTGCTTAAAACCCGGTTAGTAAAAATAGGGCCCACACATGAAAAAGTTGAATCTGGAGAATGGTATAAACCTGTAAATATTCCTGAGGTGGCAAAAGAAAAAATAAATGAGAGCGACTTCTCCCCAGCCGGGAAAGAGAAGTTAAAACAAATCATCGAGTCGGCCTCAGTGGCCAGGTTTAAAAATGACTGTGGGGATTTAGGCCCATCAATTATACATATGATTGAAGGCGGAGTACATCCACCGGTACGACAATATCCACTAAACCCTGGTGCCGTTGAAGAAATGAACAAAATTGTAAGGGAATTAAGTGCTTTAGGGATTATCAGAGAAGAATCTAATCCTATCACCAACAGCCCCATACAAGCGGTAAAGAAACCTGAGTCCTCCGGAGGAGGATGGAGACCAGTGATTAACTTTAAGGCATTAAACAGGCGCACAATAGCTAACCGAGCGAGTCTAATCAACCCTCAGGGTACTCTGAAGACACTGCAAGTGAAAAAGTACAAATCATGCATTGATTTAGCAAATGGATTCTTTTCTCTTCGACTAGCTAAACAATCACAAGGGAAGACAGCTTTTACCCATCAGGGAAGGAGTTATGTCTGGCAACGATTACCACAGGGATACAAAAATTCCCCGAATGTATTTCAGTCAGCAGTTATGGACGTGCTTAAAGGTTTAGGCGCAACAGTTTACATCGATGATGTGTTCATAGCAGATGACACGGAAGAAGAACACCTAGAAAGATTAGCAAAGGTGGTACAACAAGTGACCAATGCAGGACTGAAATTAAATCTAAAGAAATGCCAGTTTGGGCAATTCCAGGTGAACTACTTAGGTTTCCAAGTAGCGGCAGACTTAGGCCTCTCTGAAGGCTACAGGGAAAAGCTTGAACAAATTCAGCCACCTGAATCTGAAAATGAGCTGCAGAAAATCCTAGGGCTATGTAATTATGTAAGAGATCATGTCCCCAACTACCAAAAATATGCAAAACCCTTGTATGCTTGTCTGAAGAAGAAAGAAGGCCATGAAGAAAAGAAGAACAAGAAGATGTGGGTATGGTCAGCCGAGAATCAAAAAGATCTAGAGATGCTGAGAGAAAAAATCAAAGAAGCAGTACGCTTGGAACCCAGAAGCGTGTTGGCAAGACTCGTAGCTGAGATTAGCTGTGAAGACAACAATGCTATGATTGCAGTTAAAAATGAGCATGGAGGGCTAATTACTCTTTGGAGTTACACCTTAACTTCGGTAGAGAAAAAGTTTCCTCAGGAAGAGAAAGAACTAGCAATATTAGCTAGATATTGGGGAACACTGAAAGATTTAGCTCAAGGTCAACAAATTAAAGTAATAACACAGAGTCAGGTACACAAATATCTCAGAAAAGGAACAATAGAGAGTACCAAGGCAACGAATGCACGATGGGGGAGGTGGGAAGATTTGCTGTTAGATCCTGATCTAGAGATAGGACCCGCACAACCTGTGAGCAAGAAAGCAAAAGAAGAGACACCAGTGACCCAGAAAACGCCTGACTGGACTCTCTACACCGACGGATCCAAGAAAGGCACCGATCAGGTAGCACATTGGGGATTTATCCTCAAATATCAAGGAAACGAGTGCTGCCGTAGCAGGGGGAGAGTCCCAGGTAGTGCGCAGACTGGAGAAGTTACGGCAGTACTCGAAGGATTGTTAGAGTTAACTCAAAGAAAAATAAAAACAGCTCGGATAGTGACAGACAGTCATTATTGTGCACAAGCCCTAAATGAGGACTTATCCATCTGGGAAGAAAATGGATTTGAAAGTGCAAAAGGGAAAGTGGTAGCTCATCATGACTTGTGGAAGAAAATAGCTGAGATCAGGCTAAATCTGCAGCTGGAGATCGAGCACCAGAAATCCCACACTAAGGAAGGAAAACATTGGCAGGGCAATGAGGAAGTAGATCGTTATGTACAACAGAGAAAAATCGTTTTTGTCGGGATCGAGAAGTGGGAGAAAACCCCCGAGGGTCGGAGGGTCCCACAAGAATACGTGTCTGAGGTTGTGCGAAGCGTGCATGAGAGCTTAGGTCATGTAGGCGTACAACCCACACGCAAGGAATTGGAGCATCAGGAGCTCTGGATTCCCTTGAAACAGATCCGCAAAGTGCTGCTGGACTGCCGAATATGTGGTCAATATAACGCAGGGCGCAGAGGGCACCGAGTGGATGGACAAACTATCAAAAGCACCATCCCCTGGGGTTCGGTGTGCATGGACGTGGCTGGACCCATGGGAGTCACGGGCAAAAAAGGAGAGAAATACCTTCTTGTGCTAGTGGATTCCATGTCAGGGTATGTGATAGTAAAACCAGCTAGAAAAGCTAATGGCAACAGTGTAGTTAGCATGCTGGAACAAGTCTGTGGAGCGTTAGGCATTCCAAAAGAGTTAAGAACCGATAATGGGACACATTTTCGCAATGCTCAGGTAGATCACTGGTGCCAAACCTTTGGGGTAATGCGTGTCTACTCACCACCCTACACACCCCAAGCCAATGGAGTCGCAGAAAGAGCCATAGGTTTAGTCAAAAATTGGATAGCCAAAAATGCTAACACCAAAGAATGGAGTACTAAAACTGTGGAAATAGGACAGGCCTTGAATGATAGGCGCAGAGCAGATAGGCCCTCCCCTTCAGAGGAGCTTAACCAACGACAGTTCACCACACAGGAAACTGGGCGGGGCTCCGATGATAAAGAGGAACAGCCAGACCCTGACGTCTCATTCAAGGTGGGGCAGAGGGTGTGGATCAGAGCACAGGATCATCCTTCAGCAGTTGCGGTAAGACCCAAATATAATGCTACAGACAGAGTGAAGAGACTTTTAGATAAGAACACGGTAGAATTAGTTAAAAAAGGGGTCCAAGTGTAACCTGGTTGTATTTCTCTTGTGTTATAATTACACAAAAAGTATTTTTGTATTGTTGTATTATTGTATTATTACCTGACTGAAACACCACTGTCATTATTTTCGCCGTGTTACTTTAAGATCAGAAGCCCCTCCCTTTTATTTCTTCTTCTGTGATTTTGTCTTTAAATTGGTTGCACCTCTGAGACTCTGCCCTTTTGTCACGTTGTCTTGTGGGAGAGGTACGTGCTGTTTATTTGTCATGTAAATATATTCAGCTTATTTATAGATTCATTAAGTTAATTTTCATGCATTTTTGTTTTGTGTAGACTTGGAACAGGGCAGTCGGTAACACGGTGTTGTGTGTGTGTTATTTCACCAGGTACGTTTTATAAGAATGTTTATTCGCCCTTTTGTCACGTTGTCTTGTGGGAGAGACTTGGAACAGGGCAGTCGGTAACACGGTGTTGTGTGTGTGTTATTTCACCAGAATAAACCGCTATCCTGACTAAAGATAAACCGTGTCACGGTCTGTTAAATTCATAAAACCAGCACAACGCAGGAAGGATCCGGTTACACTTGGTGCCGTTCGACCCGCTGTCGCTGAACCTCCGCTGCTGCTCGTGCCCAGAGCTGCACCTGTGCGAGTGACGCTGAGCTCTTCCCGCCTTTGAAGTCTCGCCACGCCTGGCTCGTTGCACTGCGCGCCTTTGCCCTGGGCTGTGACTGGCAGGCTCGCTGTATCCTAACAAACAACCGTTACTATTTCTGCTGCTGTGTTTTTGTGCACCTCGTTTCATACGTGGGAGGCAGGGAAATAGGTGAAAAAAAAAGACTGCATATTTTTACTTTTATAAAAGTTTTTTTACTTTTTCTGTGGGAAAGACTGATCCTATTTTTTTATTTTTATTTCTTTTTGCCTACTGATGCATGTGAGCTTTTGTGACTAATTTGGTTTTAGACTGTTTGGGAATCTGTAGTCACTTTATTTTTGATATCTCTTTTTTTTTAATGCATTTTTCTTTTTAGGGATTTTTATCTGTTATTGTTTGTTGAAATGTTTGACACTGAGGTACCTTTTGAGGATGATGAAGTGGACCGGAGGGTCACTTTTAGTTTGGGGAGGGGTCAACATTACATGTCCTTTGGGAGGGGGAGGCCTATGCCTCCTGGTGCATATGAATGCCCTGTTAAGTCTGAGTTGAACTCCCTACCTGTCCCTGCTGCTGCTTCTACACCCGTTGGTAATGCAAGGTCTGACCTCAGCCAACTTGTTTCTACTGAGGCTCTTAGTGGGGTGATTGCTGATTTAGCCAAGCAGATTGGGGATGCCATTACGACAAACCTGAGTGGCCTAAACCCACAAAACCAGTCTCGGGTTGCTGACAGCCAACCCAGCATCCCGACCGATCAGTCACAAATGAGGGTTGTTGTTCAGTCTGACATCAGAGCACCACCATATTTTAAAGGTGATCACACTGATACTTTCCCCATCCAGGAATGGGAGGGTTTGATGAGATGTTATCTGTCAAGAATAAATTGTGTGAACCCTGTAGAAATGTGTGAAATCATCACATCCAGACTTACTGGGAAAGCCAGAGATGTGGTCCAGGTGTCACTCCGCTGCCAGCCTCAGTCATGTAGTGACAAGTTAGTTTCTACTGTTTTTGATATTCTGAAACGCAATTTTGGTGAGCTGATCTTCTCCAATTTGCCAATGAGAGACTTTTATAACATCCTGCCTGCTGATGGAGAGACAGCCATGGACTACTGGATCAGACTGAACAAGTCTATTGAAGCAGCTGATGAGTGTTTGCGTAGAAGGGGGAAGCAGGTGGAGGATCCAGGAGCTGAGGTTGTTACCATGTTCATCAACCACTGTCCTGATCCTGGTCTAGCTCTTTCCTTCCAGCTGAAACCTGTTGAGGAGTGGACTGCTGCTGAGGTCCAGGGTCGCCTTGATAACCATGTTGTGAGTCTTAGGAGACCGATGGTTAGTATGAACAAGGCTGTTGGTTCATCTACAGGCCCTGTGGTTCTCTCCTGTCTCCCTCAGCTTGGTGCTCAATCACCCACTGCTGCGTCGCCAGCCGATGCAACACCGTTTGCTGTCCATTTTACCCAGGCTGCTTTAGCGTGTGATCATTCTTTAGCTTCAGGTCCCTTGTATCAGCAGCCACAGCAGCATGTTGCTCCACAATCTACACCCTTTCAGACTGCAGGTCCATCCAAGCCAACTTTTTCCCCCAGTTCAGGAGTTGAACCACCTCATCAGATGGCAGAGATGTTTGATAAAGTTCTGTCTTTGTGTGCAGCTTCTCTTGCTACGAAACAACATGGTCAACATATGGGGAGTTACACACGTGGTTCTAAACATCCTCAACAAGCTCCATGCAGAGTTTGTTGCTCTGAGGAGCATACAACACACTCTCACTGCAGACTGTTCAGACTGTGTCTCAACTGCTTCAGCTCAGGACACATTAAAAGGAATTGTCCTCAGCCTACCCATCACGCACCACAGCCATCCTCCCAGTACCCTAATTTAAACTAGAGAGCCTGTGCGATGAGAGGGGCAGCATGGGCAGTATGGATAATACCCTCACAAATACACTAGATGCACACTCTGTTTATACCGAATGTTGTAACGCTTCACCTGAAGACAGCGAAGTGGTTTTCTTGGGGTCACAGAGAGTTCAGAGGGCTAGTGATTTGTTTTATGCCTCAGTTTCAGTGAGTGAACGATCTACACTGAGGGGTATGTTGGACTCTGGGAGTATGTCGTGCACATTGAGCGTGGAGGCAGAGAACAAGCTAAGAGCCGCGGGTGTTGATTTGATCCCTCTTGCAGTCCCAGAGAATGTGGTCCTCGTTGGGTGTGGTGGCCTTCTCACGCAGCCTCGATGCATCTATGAGTTGAACATTGAGATCTATGGTTTCAAATTTACAGTACCAACATTTTTGATACCTGGCCAACATGATGAATTCATCATTGGTAGCAATGTACTCCGGCCCCTTATTAAAAAAATGAAAACTGATCCGGGGTACTGGGAACTCATTACATCAAACACTGCAAACCCAGAGTGTGAAGAGTTTTTGCAGCTGCTGAGTTGTGTCTCTCGGTGGTCAAACTCTACTTTACCTGACAAGATTGGAACAGTCAGGCTCAGACAGGCTGTCACCCTCCTTCCTCATCGGGAGTATGTGGTCTGGGGAAAGCTTCCGTCCACTGCACCCCTGTCATTAGGGGGCACTGTGATCGTGGAGCCGTCATCTGCTCGTTCCACCCCAAAAAACATTTTGGTGGGTCGTGTAGTAACACCCATGTGGGGGGACCATTGGGTCCCTATGAAGGTTCTCAATCCCACAAACAAACCTCTGGTACTGCGCCGCAATGCTAAAATTGCTGATGTCTTCCCATGTGTTGCTGTGGAGGACTTTGCGTTCAGTCAGGGGAGACCTGAAGTGCACTGCAATCATTCTGCAGTTGCAACAAGCTCATCATATCACAGTGCTGACCCAGTGCAGATGCTGAGAGACTGTGGTCTACATGACATCGACATAGAGAGCTGTGAGGTATCAGGCGAGTCTAAAAGAAGACTGGCTGAACTTGTGGTTTCTTACCAGGATGTGTTCTCCAGGGGAAAACTGGATTGCGGTGAGGCTAGAGATTTTGTCCATCGCATTCATTTGACTGATGAGAAACCATTTCGTTTGCCTTATCGACGCATCCCACCAGCACATTACCAGCAGTTGAGGGAGGTCTTGTCTGAGATGGAGATGAAGGGCATCATAAGGAAGTCTATTAGTGAATATGCTTCCCCGCTTGTTATGGTGTGGAAAAAGTCTGGGGACATGAGGATATGCACTGACTTCCGCTGGCTTAATGCTAAGACCGTTAAGGATGCCCATCCATTACCCCATCAGTCTGACTGCCTTGCTGCTCTTGGTGGGAATGCTCTTTTCAGCACCATGGACTTGACCTCTGGATTCTACAACATCCCCCTCCATGAGTCCGACAAACATTATACAGCTTTTACCACGCCGCTTGGACTTTATGAGTACAATCGGCTCCCACAAGGTCTATGTAACAGCCCAGCTTCCTTCATGAGAATGATGCTTAACGTTTTTGGTGACTTGAACTTTTCCAGCCTCCTCTGTTATCTGGACGACCTGTTGGTGTTTGCACCTTCTGAGGAGGAATCGTTAAAGAGGCTGGAGGTTGTTTTCTGCCGTCTGAGAGCGAACAACTTGAAGCTGTCCCAGAAAAAGTGTCACTTTCTCAGGAGGTCTGTGAGGTTTTTGGGCCATGTTGTGGAGGCTGGTGGTGTTTCTGTTGATCAGGAGAAGGTAAAGGTCATCTCTAGTTTTGACAAAAAGGACCTCATGAAGGAGGATGGCTGTACTCCATGCCAGAAGAAGGTGAGGTCATTCTTGGGCATGGTGCTATTCTATCAGCACTTTATTCCAGCTTGTTCCCGCATTGCAAAGCCACTTTACGCGCTCACCGCAGGTCAGAAACGTAGAGTGAAGGGCAAAGGACACGGGAAAGCTGGAACTTTTCGTGTCCTGACTCCCCAGGACTGGACTCCAGCTTGTGAGAAAGCGTTTGGAGACCTTAAAGCTGCACTCCTTGATTGTGTGGTGCTAGCACATC
>JBBPBX010077630.1:5176-16822 GCA_038048925.1 Garcialebias charrua | reverse complement strand
AAGAAAGTTCATCAGAGACTCTACTTCCTCAGACGGCTGAGACTGAGCTGGTCTGAGAAGCTCAGTCCTCACCTCCTTCTACAGGTGTGCAGTGGAGAGCATCCTGTGCTCCAGCATCAACGTGTGGCATGGAGGCTGCACAGCTGCAGAAAGAAAAGCTCTGCAGAGAGTGGTGAAGGCTGCACAGAAGATGTTGGAGTCAGTCTCCCCACCATCACAGACATTTACACCTCCAGATGCAGGAAGAGAGCCACCTGCATCATGAAGGACCCCACTCACCCAGCACACACACTTTTTGCCCCACTCCCCTCAGGAAGGAGGTTGAGGAGCATTAAGTGTAGAACCACTAGACTGAGGAACAGCTTCTACCCTGAGGCTGTTAGACTCATGAATAAATAACCAGAATAATCACTGTGAAATATCACATCATGTTGCTGCTGATCTGTTTCATGTTGCTGCTGATCTGTTTCATGTTGCTGCTGATCTGTTTCATGTTGCTGCTGATCTGTTTCATGTTGCTGCTGATCTGTTTCATGTTGCTGCTGATCTGTTTCATGTTGCTGCTGATCTGTTTCATGTTGCTGCTGATCTGTTTCATGTTGCTGCTGATCTGTTTCATGTTGCTGCTGATCTGTTTCATGTTGCTGATCTGTTTCATGTTGCTGCTGATCTGTTTCATGTTGCTGCTGATCTGTTTCATGTTGCTGATCTGTTTCATGTTGCTGCTGATCTGTTTCATGTTGCTGCTGATCTGTTTCATGTTGCTGCTGATCTGTTTCATGTTGCTGCTGATCTGTTTCATGTTGCTGCTGATCTGTTTCATGTTGCTGCTGATCTGTTTCATGTTGCTGCTGATCTGTTTCATGTTGCTGCTGATCTGTTTCATGTTGCTGCTGATCTGTTTCATGTTGCTGCTGATCTGTTTCATGTTGCTGCTGATCTGTTTCATGTTGCTGCTGATCTGTTTCATGTTGCTGCTGATCTGTTTCATGTTGCTGCTGATCTGTTTCATGTTGCTGCTGATCTGTTTCATGTTGCTGCTGATCTGTTTCATGTTGCTGCTGATCTGTTTCATGTTGCTGCTGATCTGTTTCATGTTGCTGCTGATCTGTTTCATGTTGCTGCTGATCTGTTTCATGTTGCTGCTGATCTGTTTCATGTTGCTGCTGATCTGTTTCATGTTGCTGCTGATCTGTTTCATGTTGCTGCTGATCTGTTTCATGTTGCTGCTGATCTGTTTCATGTTGCTGCTGATCTGTTTCATGTTGCTGCTGATCTGTTTCATGTTGCTGCTGATCTGTTTCATGTTGCTGCTGATCTGTTTCATGTTGCTGCTGATCTGTTTCATGTTGCTGCTGATCTGTTTCATGTTGCTGCTGATCTGTTTCATGTTGCTGCTGATCTGTTTCATGTTGCTGCTGATCTGTTTCATGTTGCTGCTGATCTGTTTCATGTTGCTGCTGATCTGTTTCATGTTGCTGCTGATCTGTTTCATGTTGCTGCTGATCTGTTTCATGTTGCTGCTGATCTGTTTCATGTTGCTGCTGATCTGTTTCATGTTGCTGCTGATCTGTTTCATGTTGCTGCTGATCTGTTTCATGTTGCTGCTGATCTGTTTCATGTTGCTGCTGATCTGTTTCATGTTGCTGCTGATCTGTTTCATGTTGCTGCTGATCTGTTTCATGTTGCTGCTGATCTGTTTCATGTTGCTGCTGATCTGTTTCATGTTGCTGCTGATCTGTTTCATGTTGCTGCTGATCTGTTTCATGTTGCTGCTGATCTGTTTCATGTTGCTGCTGATCTGTTTCATGTTGCTGCTGATCTGTTTCATGTTGCTGCTGATCTGTTTCATGTTGCTGCTGATCTGTTTCATGTTGCTGCTGATCTGTTTCATGTTGCTGCTGATCTGTTTCATGTTGCTGCTGATCTGTTTCATGTTGCTGCTGATCTGTTTCATGTTGCTGCTGATCTGTTTCATGTTGCTGCTGATCTGTTTCATGTTGCTGCTGATCTGTTTCATGTTGCTGCTGATCTGTTTCATGTTGCTGCTGATCTGTTTCATGTTGCTGCTGATCTGTTTCATGTTGCTGCTGATCTGTTTCATGTTGCTGCTGATCTGTTTCATGTTGCTGCTGATCTGTTTCATGTTGCTGCTGATCTGTTTCATGTTGCTGCTGATCTGTTTCATGTTGCTGCTGATCTGTTTCATGTTGCTGCTGATCTGTTTCATGTTGCTGCTGATCTGTTTCATGTTGCTGCTGATCTGTTTCATGTTGCTGCTGATCTGTTTCATGTTGCTGCTGATCTGTTTCATGTTGCTGCTGATCTGTTTCATGTTGCTGCTGATCTGTTTCATGTTGCTGCTGATCTGTTTCATGTTGCTGCTGATCTGTTTCATGTTGCTGCTGATCTGTTTCATGTTGCTGCTGATCTGTTTCATGTTGCTGCTGATCTGTTTCATGTTGCTGCTGATCTGTTTCATGTTGCTGCTGATCTGTTTCATGTTGCTGCTGATCTGTTTCATGTTGCTGCTGATCTGTTTCATGTTGCTGCTGATCTGTTTCATGTTGCTGCTGATCTGTTTCATGTTGCTGCTGATCTGTTTCATGTTGCTGCTGATCTGTTTCATGTTGCTGCTGATCTGTTTCATGTTGCTGCTGATCTGTTTCATGTTGCTGCTGATCTGTTTCATGTTGCTGCTGATCTGTTTCATGTTGCTGCTGATCTGTTTCATGTTGCTGCTGATCTGTTTCATGTTGCTGCTGATCTGTTTCATGTTGCTGCTGATCTGTTTCATGTTGCTGCTGATCTGTTTCATGTTGCTGCTGATCTGTTTCATGTTGCTGCTGATCTGTTTCATGTTGCTGCTGATCTGTTTCATGTTGCTGCTGATCTGTTTCATGTTGCTGCTGATCTGTTTCATGTTGCTGCTGATCTGTTTCATGTTGCTGCTGATCTGTTTCATGTTGCTGCTGATCTGTTTCATGTTGCTGCTGATCTGTTTCATGTTGCTGCTGATCTGTTTCATGTTGCTGCTGATCTGTTTCATGTTGCTGCTGATCTGTTTCATGTTGCTGCTGATCTGTTTCATGTTGCTGCTGATCTGTTTCATGTTGCTGCTGATCTGTTTCATGTTGCTGCTGATCTGTTTCATGTTGCTGCTGATCTGTTTCATGTTGCTGCTGATCTGTTTCATGTTGCTGCTGATCTGTTTCATGTTGCTGCTGTTCTGTTTCATGTTGCTGCTGTTCTGTTTCATGTTGCTGCTGTTCTGTTTCATGTTGCTGCTGTTCTGTTTCATGTTGCTGCTGATCTGTTTCCTCTTGCTGCTGTTCTGTTTCATCTCGCTGTTGATCTGTTTCCTGTTGCTGCTGATCTGTTTCCTGTTGCTGCTGATCTGTTTCATGTTGCTGCTGATCTGTTTCATGTTGCTGCGGTTCTGTTTCATGTTGCTGCTGTTCTGTTTCATATTGCTGCTGATCTGTTTCCTCTTGCTACTGTTCTGTTTCATCTCGCTGTTGATCTGTTTCCTGTTACTGCTGTTCTGTTTCATCTCGCTGCTGATCTGTTTTATGTTGCTGTTGATCTGTTTCCTGTTGCTGCTGATCTGTTTCATGTTGCTGCTGATCTGTTTCATGTTGCTGCTGATCTGTTTCATGTTGCTGCTGATCTGTTTCATGTTGCTGCTGATCTGTTTCATGTTGCTGCTGATCTGTTTCATGTTGCTGCTGATCTGTTTCATGTTGCTGCTGATCTGTTTCATGTTGCTGCTGATCTGTTTCATGTTGCTGCTGATCTGTTTCATGTTGCTGCTGATCTGTTTCATGTTGCTGCTGATCTGTTTCATGTTGCTGCTGATCTGTTTCATGTTGCTGCTGATCTGTTTCATGTTGCTGCTGATCTGTTTCATGTTGCTGCTGATCTGTTTCATGTTGCTGCTGATCTGTTTCATGTTGCTGCTGATCTGTTTCATGTTGCTGCTGATCTGTTTCATGTTGCTGCTGATCTGTTTCATGTTGCTGCTGATCTGTTTCATGTTGCTGCTGATCTGTTTCATGTTGCTGCTGATCTGTTTCATGTTGCTGCTGATCTGTTTCATGTTGCTGCTGATCTGTTTCATGTTGCTGCTGATCTGTTTCATGTTGCTGCTGATCTGTTTCATGTTGCTGCTGATCTGTTTCATGTTGCTGCTGATCTGTTTCATGTTGCTGCTGATCTGTTTCATGTTGCTGCTGATCTGTTTCATGTTGCTGCTGATCTGTTTCATGTTGCTGCTGATCTGTTTCATGTTGCTGCTGATCTGTTTCATGTTGCTGCTGATCTGTTTCATGTTGCTGCTGATCTGTTTCATGTTGCTGCTGATCTGTTTCATGTTGCTGCTGATCTGTTTCATGTTGCTGCTGATCTGTTTCATGTTGCTGCTGATCTGTTTCATGTTGCTGCTGATCTGTTTCATGTTGCTGCTGATCTGTTTCATGTTGCTGCTGATCTGTTTCATGTTGCTGCTGATCTGTTTCATGTTGCTGCTGATCTGTTTCATGTTGCTGCTGATCTGTTTCATGTTGCTGCTGATCTGTTTCATGTTGCTGCTGATCTGTTTCATGTTGCTGCTGATCTGTTTCATGTTGCTGCTGATCTGTTTCATGTTGCTGCTGATCTGTTTCATGTTGCTGCTGATCTGTTTCATGTTGCTGCTGATCTGTTTCATGTTGCTGCTGATCTGTTTCATGTTGCTGCTGATCTGTTTCATGTTGCTGCTGATCTGTTTCATGTTGCTGCTGATCTGTTTCATGTTGCTGCTGATCTGTTTCATGTTGCTGCTGATCTGTTTCATGTTGCTGCTGATCTGTTTCATGTTGCTGCTGATCTGTTTCATGTTGCTGCTGATCTGTTTCATGTTGCTGCTGATCTGTTTCATGTTGCTGCTGATCTGTTTCATGTTGCTGCTGATCTGTTTCATGTTGCTGCTGATCTGTTTCATGTTGCTGCTGATCTGTTTCATGTTGCTGCTGATCTGTTTCATGTTGCTGTTGATCTGTTTCATGTTGCTGCTGATCTGTTTCATGTTGCTGCTGATCTGTTTCATGTTGCTGCTGATCTGTTTCATGTTGCTGTTGATCTGTTTCATGTTGCTGCTGATCTGTTTCATGTTGCTGTTGATCTGTTTCATGTTGCTGCTGATCTGTTTCATGTTGCTGCTGATCTGTTTCATGTTGCTGCTGATCTGTTTCATGTTGCTGCTGATCTGTTTCATGTTGCTGCTGATCTGTTTCATGTTGCTGCTGATCTGTTTCATGTTGCTGCTGATCTGTTTCATGTTGCTGCTGATCTGTTTCATGTTGCTGCTGATCTGTTTCATGTTGCTGCTGATCTGTTTCATGTTGCTGCTGATCTGTTTCATGTTGCTGCTGATCTGTTTCATGTTGCTGCTGATCTGTTTCATGTTGCTGCTGATCTGTTTCATGTTGCTGCTGATCTGTTTCATGTTGCTGCTGATCTGTTTCATGTTGCTGCTGATCTGTTTCATGTTGCTGCTGATCTGTTTCATGTTGCTGCTGATCTGTTTCATGTTGCTGCTGATCTGTTTCATGTTGCTGCTGATCTGTTTCATGTTGCTGCTGATCTGTTTCATGTTGCTGCTGATCTGTTTCATGTTGCTGCTGATCTGTTTCATGTTGCTGCTGATCTGTTTCATGTTGCTGCTGATCTGTTTCATGTTGCTGCTGATCTGTTTCATGTTGCTGCTGATCTGTTTCATGTTGCTGCTGATCTGTTTCATGTTGCTGCTGATCTGTTTCATGTTGCTGCTGATCTGTTTCATGTTGCTGCTGATCTGTTTCATGTTGCTGCTGATCTGTTTCATGTTGCTGCTGATCTGTTTCATGTTGCTGCTGATCTGTTTCATGTTGCTGCTGATCTGTTTCATGTTGCTGCTGATCTGTTTCATGTTGCTGCTGATCTGTTTCATGTTGCTGCTGATCTGTTTCATGTTGCTGCTGATCTGTTTCATGTTGCTGCTGATCTGTTTCATGTTGCTGCTGATCTGTTTCATGTTGCTGCTGATCTGTTTCATGTTGCTGCTGATCTGTTTCATGTTGCTGCTGATCTGTTTCATGTTGCTGCTGATCTGTTTCATGTTGCTGCTGATCTGTTTCATGTTGCTGCTGATCTGTTTCATGTTGCTGCTGATCTGTTTCATGTTGCTGCTGATCTGTTTCATGTTGCTGCTGATCTGTTTCATGTTGCTGCTGATCTGTTTCATGTTGCTGCTGATCTGTTTCATGTTGCTGCTGATCTGTTTCATGTTGCTGCTGATCTGTTTCATGTTGCTGCTGATCTGTTTCATGTTGCTGCTGATCTGTTTCATGTTGCTGCTGATCTGTTTCATGTTGCTGCTGATCTGTTTCATGTTGCTGCTGATCTGTTTCATGTTGCTGCTGATCTGTTTCATGTTGCTGCTGATCTGTTTCATGTTGCTGCTGATCTGTTTCATGTTGCTGCTGATCTGTTTCATGTTGCTGCTGATCTGTTTCATGTTGCTGCTGATCTGTTTCATGTTGCTGCTGATCTGTTTCATGTTGCTGCTGATCTGTTTCATGTTGCTGCTGATCTGTTTCATGTTGCTGCTGATCTGTTTCATGTTGCTGCTGATCTGTTTCATGTTGCTGCTGATCTGTTTCATGTTGCTGCTGATCTGTTTCATGTTGCTGCTGATCTGTTTCATGTTGCTGCTGATCTGTTTCATGTTGCTGCTGATCTGTTTCATGTTGCTGCTGATCTGTTTCATGTTGCTGCTGATCTGTTTCATGTTGCTGCTGATCTGTTTCATGTTGCTGCTGATCTGTTTCATGTTGCTGCTGATCTGTTTCATGTTGCTGCTGATCTGTTTCATGTTGCTGCTGATCTGTTTCATGTTGCTGCTGATCTGTTTCATGTTGCTGCTGATCTGTTTCATGTTGCTGCTGATCTGTTTCATGTTGCTGCTGATCTGTTTCATGTTGCTGCTGATCTGTTTCATGTTGCTGCTGATCTGTTTCATGTTGCTGCTGATCTGTTTCATGTTGCTGCTGATCTGTTTCATGTTGCTGCTGATCTGTTTCATGTTGCTGCTGATCTGTTTCATGTTGCTGCTGATCTGTTTCATGTTGCTGCTGATCTGTTTCATGTTGCTGCTGATCTGTTTCATGTTGCTGCTGATCTGTTTCATGTTGCTGCTGATCTGTTTCATGTTGCTGCTGATCTGTTTCATGTTGCTGCTGATCTGTTTCATGTTGCTGCTGATCTGTTTCATGTTGCTGCTGATCTGTTTCATGTTGCTGCTGATCTGTTTCATGTTGCTGCTGATCTGTTTCATGTTGCTGCTGATCTGTTTCATGTTGCTGCTGATCTGTTTCATGTTGCTGCTGATCTGTTTCATGTTGCTGCTGATCTGTTTCATGTTGCTGCTGATCTGTTTCATGTTGCTGCTGATCTGTTTCAATGTTTCTGTTGATCTGTTTCATGTTGCTGTGTTCATTCATGCTCATCTGCTCACACAGACTCATGTTCGCGCTGCTGTTCGAAGTACAAAGTAATGTTTAGAGGTTAAGAAGGTGAGCTTGTGATCGGAAGGTCGCCGGTTCAAGCCCCGGTACCGACAACATCAAAGATGTGGGTGGGATAAGTGAAGCGGTCACACCTTTCTCCACCCTCATCTGCCCCACTCTGGGCCCTTGAGCAAGGCCCTTAACCCACACCGTCTGCTCCCCCGGGAACCCTAGATATCAGCTTTCTGTTCCACACAGAGGACTGTGGTTGCTCGGTGGTCTGTGGTTGCGTCAGGAAGGGCATCCGGCGTAAAAACTGCCAAATCTTCGTGCGACCAGTTCGCTGTGGCGACCCCTAACGCAGGGAAAAAAGCCGAAAGAAGAAAAAAAAAAGAAAAAAAAGAAAAAAAAAGTGCTTAGTGTATTGTTAGGTGATGTTTTTCTTAGTTCATATCTTAGATGTCATTACTGTTTTTCTTTTACATTTTATTGTTGGATGTAACTGGGACCCTGTGTACATAATCTTGTTCCATCACATGTACCACATGTGGTGCGAATGACAATAAAGACTCTCTGACTCTGACACTGACACTGAAATAAGTTAGAAGAGGCACTAAAATGTTGTAGTTAAAAGAGAAAGCAAAAAACAGCTGAATTTTTCATTCATTCACACAATCTTTATTTATACAGGTTAATCCCACTGAGCCTCGGGGACTTGTTTACGAGAGTGACCTGATCATTTTATTTATTTTTATTATGTTTAAATTTGCACAAAGAAGCTGAAGAAGAACAAAATGGAGCTGTAAAAGGTTGTAAACAGGTCTAAAGATTTGAAGGATGTAAAATGAGCTCAATTCATTTTCTATGAGAAAAAAAATGGCAGAAAAGGCTAAATATTTCAAAAAACTAAAGTTGCACCAATAGCTAAAGTCTTAGCGTTCTTCTACTGAACAAGCTGAACATTTTGATTTATGAATTTATTTAAATAGCACAAAAATTGTGGAACGAGAAAGATGCTGAAAAACATACAGAAGAAAGCTCAATGCTTCATAAACATTCACACAATATATCTGATTCAACGCTCGTGCACTAGCAAAGTTAAGGTGTGCTCAGGTGGAGTTTGTCTGCTCAAAATTGTCTAACCTTCCCAAACAAAACAAAAAGTGGTGCTTAATTTCTTGAAAATATTTCTTAAAACGTAGTGTTTATTGGTGTCATCATAATAGTTTCAGTACCGAACATCATTAAAGTGACGACGATGAACATTCCCAACATTTCAACAGGCATTAAGAAGGCCAAAGCCGCGTATGCACAGAGGATCGAGGGACAGTTCACCTCACATGATCCAAGGAGCATGTGGCAGGGCATCAAATGCTTAACAGACTACAAGGGCAAAAGCAAACAATGCCCCAGGGACCCATCCCTGCCTGATGCCCTCAATAAGTTTTATGCACGTTTTGATGATCCAAACAGACCAACTAGCACCAGACTCAACTCATCACCAGACGAGGAGCACCTCAAAGTGACCGCAGCAGAAGTGAGAGGTAGTCTCAGAAGGATCAACCCTCATAAAGCTACGGGTCCAGACAACATCCCAGGGAAAGTTCTGAAGGAATGTGCGGACCAGCTCTGTGAGGTGCTGGCTGACATCTTCACCACCTCACTTTCACTGGAGTCAGTTCCCACCTGCCTGAAGACTGCCACCATCATCCCAGTCCCAAAAAGCTCCACAGTGACTGGTCTGAATGACTATAGACCGGTGGCTCTCACCCCGATAGTCGCTAAATGTTTTGAGAAACTGGTCATGTCCCACATCAAGACAACCGTCAACATCAGCGAGGACCCTCATCAATATGCATACCGTGAGAACCGATCAACAGAGGACGCCATCTCCTCTGTGGTCCACACTGCTCTCACCCACCTGGATCAGAAGGACTCATACGTGCGTCTGCTCTTTGTGGACTTCACATCTGCCTTCAACACCATGATCCCCCAAACTCTGATAGACAAACTATCCACACTTGGACTAAGCCCCTCTATTTGTAACTGGGTCTTAGACTTCTTAACAAACAGACCACAGTCCGTGAAGATCCACAACTTCTCCTCTTCCACCATCACCCTCAGCACTGGCTCTCCTCAAGGATGTGTGCTGAGCCCTCTTCTGTTCACTCTGCTCACATATGATTGTACAGCCACACATCCAGGCTGTCATATTGTTAAGTTTGCAGATGATACAGCTGTGGTGGGATGCATCACAGATAATGATGAATCCAGCTACAGACAGGAGGTGGAACATCTGGAGAGCTGGTGCAAAGAGAACAACCTTCACATGAATGTGAAGAAGACGAAGGAGATGATTGTGGACTTCAGAAGGAACAAACACACCCACACCCCACTGTATATAGGTGGATCTGCGGTGGAGGTGGTCTCCAGTTACAAGTACCTGGGTGTACACTTGAATGATAACCTCAGCTGGAGCAATAACACCACCAGCCTGATCAAGAAAGGTCATCAGAGACTCTACTTCCTCAGACGGCTGAGACGAGCTGGTCTGAGAAGCTCAGTCCTCACCTCGTTCTACAGGTGTGCAGTGGAGAGCGTCCTGTGCTCCAGCATCAACGTGTGGCATGGAGGCTGCACAGTTGCAGAGAGGAAAGCTCTACAAAGAGTGGTGAAGGCTGCACAGAAGTCTGTGGGAGTCAGTCTCCCCACCATCACAGACATCTACACCTCCAGATGCAGAAAAAGAGCCACCTGCATCATGAAAGACCTCACTCACCCAGCACACTCACTCTTTGCACCACTCCCCTCGGGACGGAGGTTGAGGAGCATCAAATGTAGAACCACTAGACTGAGGAACAGCTTCTACCCTGAGGCTGTCAGACTCATGAATAAATAAATAATAAGAATAAACACTGCAAAATGTCACATCATGCTGATACTGATCTGTTTCTTGTTGCTGCGTTCATCTGTGACTATCTGCGTTCATCTGTGACCATCTGCTCATGTTCGTGCTGCTGTTTATAATGATGTTTTTCTACTACATTAGGGCTTAGTGTATTACTAGCTGATGTCTCTCTTAGTTAATCCTAGATGTTATTATTGTTTTTCTCTTGCATTTGTTGTTGGATGTAACTGGGACCCTGTGTACATAATCTCGTTTTCAACACATGTACTACATGCGGTGCAAATGACAATAAATTCTCTCTGACTCTGACTCTGATTTACTATTTTGTTCAACTTATAAAACTAGACTTGTTCAAGCTTTATTTCCTTTATTTTATTGTAAATGACTGCCTTGAGTCAAGCTCTTCTTTGCATCACACAAACAATACAAAAACAAAATTTTACATAAAGGATGCTTTGTTGCTGCCGTGTGATTAAATGTGAGCAGTGGAATGGAAAAACTAATATTACCACTCATTAAAAAAGTGACTTTTGATACAAAGCTCTATAATCATTTTTCAAAATGACATGCTATTCTGCACTCAGACTTGGGCCTTGGTAAAAATTCACCACGACTTTTGGTTTGTGTCAGTTTCACAGTAACTATCAGAGATTGTTTTCTACCTTTAATTCTATCTAAATGTCAAATTTAAACTACGGCTGCAGAACGTTCTTGAGGATCACAACAGCGCTTGATGACACTCCACCATACAAACACACTGGAAGATTATTAAATACTCAACTCAAAATATCATTTAGGAGGAATGACACATTAAAATTTTATTATACCCAATACCTTGCATAATTTATACTGATATATGTGTATATGTGTTAGTTTTGTATTTTGTGTGTTAAAGGTTCAGTCTGCAGTTTCTGTAGAACTGCAGCACTTTCAACAGGCAAAGCATTCTGATCCCTCCCCCTCAGAGCCATATATGGCTCTGCTCGCCCATGGTCTGCTGAAATTCAAATTCAAGCTCTGTTTTTATTGGCTGATTCAAATTCAAGCTCTGTTTTTATTGGCTGATTCAAATTCAAGCTCTGTTTTTATTGGCTGGTTACAAACTCTGTTTTTATTGGCTGGAAAATGGCGGGTCACTTTTTCTTTTTAGAAATGCTTATTTACCACCTGGAGAAGCAAGGGGACAATATATATATATATATATATATATAT
>JBBPBX010077629.1:3170-16823 GCA_038048925.1 Garcialebias charrua | reverse complement strand
CTAAATCAAACACACACCAGCTTCAGTCCAAAGAAATCATACAAATAAACCGGACTTTACAAAGTTTAATCACCTCAGCTAAAAATAACCCGGACTGTTTTGATTTTGTGCTTTCCCTCGCTGAGAAGTTCATATTATCCCAACCCGGTGTGACCCAGCTCCCTGAATATGAACAATTTTTACTTGGAATAAGGACTCTAAAATTATCCACCTCGGAGCCGGTTCTTCCATCAACCCCAGTTGTCTCCAGCCTATGTTCTGAACCGGTCCCTGTTAAGAAAACTACTGTTAACAACACAGTCAGGCAGCAGCCTGCAACAACCACCAGTTTTCTGCTTCCTGACCCTTCAGCAGCAGCAGTCAGCCCTGACCCTTCAGCAGCAGCAAGCCCTGAAGCAGCAGACCTTCCAGTTCCTGTAGAGTCCTACTCTGAGGGGGTCCGGGTAGATGCCCCTCACTTCACCTGTACTTTGGAGGGTCCTGAGTCCAGGAGGGGTTCCCAGTCAGGTGGTTCTGGACTGCGCCGTCGCCGCCGTGGCAAAGATCGAAGACAGAGAGGGCTAACAGACTCTTCAGCTCTTGTTCATGCTCCTGATGCTTCGGCTACTGCAGTCTCCTCGCCCGGTTCGTCGGCTGGTTCAACGCCTGCAGCTCCGGCATGTCTCGGGAGGGTCCAGGAGGACACCTCCCACGGTTCCTGTCTCGGGAGGGTCCAGGAGGACTCGTCCCACGGTTCCTGTCTCGGGAGGGTCCAGGAGGACTCGTCCCACGGTTCCTGTCTCGGGAGGGTCCAGGAGGACTCGTCCCACGGTTCCTGTCTCGGGAGGGTCCAGGAGGACTCGTCCCACGGTTCCAGTCTCGGGAGGGTCCAGGAGGACACCTCCCACGCTCCCTGCTGGCCAGTGGCCCCGCCGTCTCCGGCTCCAGGGGGCGCTGCCCCGCCGTCTCCGGCTCCAGGGGGCGCTACCCCGCCGTCTCCGGCTCCAGGGGGCGCTGCCCCGCCGTCTCCGGCTCCAGGGGGCGCTGCCCCGCCGTCTCCGGCTCCAGAGGGCGCTGCCCTGTCCCCGACTCCAGGGGACGCTGCTGCCCTGCTTCCAGCTGCAGAGGGTCCCGACGCCTCTACGCCTGCAGAGGGTCCCGACGCCTCTACGCCTGCAGAGGGTCCCGACGCCTCTACGCCTGCAGAGGGTCCCGACGCCTCTACGCCTGCAGAGGGTCCCGACGCCTCTACGCCTGCAGAGGGTCCCGACGCCTCTACGCCTGCAGAGGGTCCCGACGCCTCTACGCCTGCAGAGGGTCCCGACGCCTCTACGCCTGCAGAGGGTCCCGACGCCTCTACGCCTGCAGAGGGTCCCGACGCCTCTACGCCTGCAGAGGGTCCCAGTGCCTGCGACGCCTCTACGTCTCCTGAGGGTCCCGGCGCATGCGACGCCTCTACGTCTCCGGAGGGTCCCAGCGCCGCCGACGCCTCTACGTCTCCGGAGGGTCCCAGCGCCGCCGACGCCTCTACGTCTCCGGAGGGTCCCAGCGCCGCCGACGCCTCTACGTCTCCGGAGGGTCCCAGCGCCGCCGACGCCTCTACGTCTCCGGAGGGTCCCAGCGCCGCCGACGCCTCTACGTCTCCTGAGGGTCCCAGCGCCGCCGACGCCTCTACGTCTCCGGAGGGTCCCAGCGCCGCCGACGCCTCTACGTCTCCTGAGGGTCCCAGCGCCGCCGACGCCTCTACGTCTCTTGAGGGTCCCAGCGCCGCCGACGCCTCTACGTCTCTTGAGGGTCCCAGCGCCGCCGACGCCTCTACGTCTCTTGAGGGTCCCAGCGCCGCCGACGCCTCTACGTCTCTTGAGGGTCCCAGCGCCGCCGACGCCTCTACGTCTCTTGAGGGTCCCAGCGCCGCCGACGCCTCTACGTCTCCTGAGGGTCCCAGCGCCGCCGACGCCTCGACGTCTCCTGAGGGTCCCAGCGCCGCCGACGCCTCGACGTCTTCGGAGGGTCCCGAGGGGTCCACGTCTTCGGAGGGTCCCGAGGGGTCCACGTCTTCGGAGGGTCCCGAGGGGTCCACGTCTTCGGAGGGTCCCGAGGGGTCCACGTCTTCGGAGGGTCCCGAGGGGTCCACGTCTTCGGAGGGTCCCGAGGGGTCCACGTCTTCGGAGGGTCCCGAGGGGTCCCAGGAGGGACCCCCTCCAGTTCCTTGTGCCGAGGGGTCCCAGGAGGGACCCCCTCCAGTTCCTTGTGTCGAGGGGTCTCAGGAGAGACCCCCTCCAGTTCCTTGTGCCGAGGGGTCTCAGGAGAGACCCCCTCCAGTTCCTTGTGCCGAGGGGTCTCAGGAGGGACCCCCTCCAGTTCCTTGTGCCGAGGGGTCTCAGGAGAGACCCCCTCCAGTTCCTTGTGCCGAGGGGTCTCAGGAGAGACCCCCTCCAGTTCCTTGTGCCGAGGGGTCCCAGGAGAGACCCCCTCCAGTTCCTTGTGCCGAGGGGTCCCAGGAGAGACCCCCTCCAGTTCCTTGTGCCGAGGGGTCCCAGGAGAGACCCCCTCCAGTTCCTTGTGCCGAGGGGTCCCAGGAGAGACCCCCTCCAGTTCCTTGTGCCGAGGGGTCCCAGGAGAGACCCCCTCCAGTTCCTTGTGCCGAGGGGTCCCAGGAGAGACCCCCTCCAGTTCCTTGTGCCGAGGGGTCCCAGGAGAGACCCCCTCCAGTTCCTTGTGCCCGGGGGTCCCAGGAGGGACCCCCTCCAGTTCCCTGTGCCGAGGGGTCCCAGGAGGGATCCCCGTCAGTTACCTGTGCCGAGGGAGGCTTGGTGGTCACCTCCCATGAGGTCTCGTCTCCAGAGGGTCTCTCGATGTCTCCAGAGGGTCCCAACGCCACAGACGCCTCGTTACTCGATGACATCGTCTCGAGGTTCATGGTCTTGACGCTTGATGACCCCTCGACTCTCGTCTCCGTCTCTTTGCCAGACGTCCCCGACGACGTCCCCGTGCCAATGGTCGTTCGGGACGCGTCAACGCCCGATGTCTCTACACCTGCCGACGTCTCGACGCTCGATGGTTCCCACGATCTCTTGACACTTGATGGTTCCCACGACGTCTCGTCTCCCGTCTCTACGCCCATTGACGTCTTGTGGCTGGGCGTCACAACGCCGCATGAGGATGCTCCTGTTTTGGGTGGACCCTGGGGGGTCCTACCCTCATCTTCGACTTTCCTGTGGCCTCGTCACCGACGGAGGCTCCTGGTGATGGGCTGCCTTCCTGCTGCCCGCCTGACTGGCCGCCCGCCCGACCAACTCCTACCTGAGGGGCGGCGTCCCGGCCGACCGCCTGACCGGCTCTGTCCTGAGGGGCGACGTCCCGGCCGACCGCCTGACCGGCTCTGTCCTGGGGGGCGACGTCCCGGCCGACCGCCTGACCGGCTCTGTCCTGGGGGGCGACATCCCGGCCGTCCGCCTGACCGGCTCCTGCCTGCGGGGCGATGCCCTGGCCGACCGCCTGACCTACCTGGTGGACGGGCCGTTGCCCGCCTGGACGTTTTTGCGTTCTGTGTCTTGTGTTCTGTGTCTTAGGGTTATGTCCCCTGTCTTTGTGTTTTTTCGTGCCCGTCGTTCCTGCGGTGCCTCCCTCTACCCGCCTTGTTTTTTGGGGGTGTTCTTCGGGGACGCCAGGGGGCGTCTTTGAGGGGGGGTACTGTCAGGATTGGCTCCCTTCGTCCCCCTCTGTTAGTCAGTTAGTTTTAAGGTTTCCAGTTTAGTCTCATGTTTATTCACTCTTAGTTGTCATCCTGTAGTCAGTTAGTTTATTAGTTTCCCTTCCAGTTTAGTCTCATGTTTTCACTCTTAGTTTTACCAGTTAACTTTCGTGTTTTAGGTTAGTTTTCCGGTCCTGCTCTGTGTCCCTAGTTGAGTGTCTCCGTTGATTGTCCCCAGGTGTCTGTGATCATGTCTCGTCATAGTTGTGTGTATATAAGCCCTGTCTGTGTCTCATTTCATTGTCGGTGCATAGTCTGGTGTAATCTGGTAAACCCTCATGTCTCTCGCCACAGCTCCTCTCCTGTGAGTATTGCTGCCACGACAGCCTAGTTTATTTGTGTTATTAAAAGTATTACTTTTACAACCGCCTGCCTCCTGCATTTCCGTCTGCACCACTGGGTTTTCATGCTCCCTGAGTAAAACCGTGACACCCAGAAAGCAGACGGGTAGATGGTACACTAAGATCAGGGAGGTTGTGGAGCTGAGATCTGATAGTGTCAACTTTGTTTTTAAATGATGAGAGGAACAGGTTGCATTTTTGAACAGAGTCCTCATGAGTTTGTTTAATGGGATTAAGCAGATGAGTTATTGTGGAGAAGAGCTGTTTAGAGTTTCCAGGGCAGGTGTTGATGATGTTGGAATAATATTTGGAGCGTGCTTCTTTAAGCGAATAGGCGTACGCTTTCTGATGTTCTTTGTACGCTTGCTTGTGCACAGAGAGACCAGATGATTTTACACGTCTCTCAATAGCACGGCCAGTTGCCTTCATCCTGCGCAGCTCATCAGTGTACCAGGGGGCTGAACGGGAGAAAGACACCAGTCTTGACTTCAGGGGAGCATGTAGGTCCAGAAGCTCCTGGAGAGATTGGTTGTAATAATCCACAGAGTCATCTGCAGATGAGTGATTGACAGCAGTCAGGGTGTGAAGATGGTCTATAAGTCTCACCTCTCTATAAGTCACATTGTCCAATTATTAGCAATAAATTGGAAAAAATCCACAAACGTGTTGCACCTCTCTATAAGTCGCATCTATTATGCGTCACCGCTGACGTGTCGCGTATGTTACGCATCAAATGTGGACCGGTGGTTAGCTCTGATGAAATTGGCTGCCACACGGTAGGACTTTAACAAGATTAACTCAGTAAAAACAATTATTTGTTTGCTGACATTATAGCAAAAGTGTTTCTGAGCTTAACCGTTCCTTAATAAATTCACATAATGGTCAAATCTGCTGGATTTAAATTGTTTCGCTTTGACATCTTCCAAACCGTTGCGCGCGCTGCGAAAATAAATTAAAAATAAATCGAATTTTAGCTCAAAAATCTCATACAGCTAACAGTTTGTAAATGTCCATCTGGTGATTACTTTCTGTAAGTTTGATAAAAATCTGTCATGTAGTTCATGAGTCATTTAGATAAATAGTACCCTTTTACAGTAAATACGGAGCCATAAGCTAAGACATTTACGGTTATAAAATATCAGATTTTAGCTCAAATGTCTCATACAGTTAACAGTTTGTAAATGTCCATCTAGTGATTACTTTCTGTAAGTTTGATAAAAATCTGTCCTGTAGTTCATGAGTTATTTAGATAAATAGTACCCGTTTATGGTAAATACGGAGCTATAAGCTAACACTGAGCTAACAGTAGTTCATACCTCCAGAGCAGGAGGCCGGGCAGCGACAGAGTAAGTCCGACCAGAGGAGGCTGCCGTCGGACACATGAGCTGGAAACGGTCGGTGGACTCTCTGGAAGTGTCAGAGCTCCAGAGCAGGAGGCCGGGCTGCGACAGAGTCAGTCCGACCAGAGGAGGCTGCCGTCGGACACATGAGGTGGGAACGGTCGGTGTACCCTAGCGGACAAAAGTGGTACTGCACCATTTTTGCCAAAATGAAAAACGGTCATATCTGAGCCAAAAATTGGTCTAAAAATATGGGGAAAAATCCATAAACATGTTGCACTGCTCAATAAGTCGCAGGGCATGCAAATTAGGCAAAAAGATGTGACTTATAGACCGGAAAATACGGTAAGTGTTTAGCGCATTTTTAATTTAACATATTTCTCAGTTCATTTCTTAGATCGTATTACTGTTTTCTTTTACAGTTTATAATTTTGCTATTGTTGAATGTAACTGGGACCTGTGTACACAATTTTGTTCCACCTCATGTACCACATGTGATGCGAATGACAATAAAGAACGTTGACCTTGAAATTTCCGACTTCATTCATTCAGTTTATTTTACTGACATGGACATGTTGACTTCTGGGAACAAATAGAAAATGCAATAGGGGTGTGATCACAGGCTGAACACATGGCCCTGGAACCATTAATTTAAAAAAAACAGGTAACAACTAAAACAGAGGATTTTGTAAAATAATTTATCATTATTTAACAACCTGTTGTGACTTGGCACTATATAAATAAACTGAATATAAATAAACTGATTTGAATTTAATTTAATTAGCTTCTAAAATGTTTAAAACAAAATCAGATAATTGGACTGCAGTGAGCCCTGGGCTTTATTGGTGGATAGTTTAATGTTGCTCCAGTAAGTCGCATTATCTTCAAGTACTTCAATTTTGATCAAATACTTTTGAAGTACTGTACACACAAAATGATAACCCCCTTCAAATAAACACTCATTTGAACACATATGTGCAAAAAAACTGATGTAATGCGAAAAGGCCTGCAAAAAACAAAATCATATATCCTGTATGATCTTGTGTGACAGCTGTTCACTGAAATCTTCCTTTTCTTTCAGTTCATGAAGAATTGTTTTATTGTTTGTCTCCGCCTGTGTCAGTGATGCTTTCTGCAGCTTCAGTTAAGAGTTACTGCTTGCCACAATGAATGAGTTCACGAGAATGTGTTGCACATTATTACAACATCATTGTTGGCACAACTGCAGTCATCAAGCTCAGATATGCCTTTTCACAGCTGTGCTGTGATATCTACCATGACAACATAAGACAACGCTGCTCATATAAATCCTTTACCCTCTTAAAAAAAAAAACAAAAAAAAACAAAGCTCAGTCCATCAAATGTCTGTTGAGGCTCATTCACTGTGACATAAATCATTGCAATGTTTCACCTCGGACTAGATTTCCCATCATGAGAAGGAACAAACAATATTTTCTCACTGATAAATAAAGATAGCCGAACAAATAGAGCCACAAGCTGCTGACATTTCAGCACACTGAGCCAATCGAACAGCAGCCAAGGAAAACAATGGCCAACCCCCCACCCCCATCGAAGGAAATGCCAAACATAACAGTGCTATATATATAGAAGCTCTGACTTTGTAGAGTGAGATAGAGGACAGGAACGCCCTCCCTAGGGTCACTCTTGGCAAGGCCTCCCACTTTTCCTCCCTGTTCCTCTCTCTCTTGGTTCATTTTGATTTTATTACTCTCGTTCTTTCTGAGAGCTTGATCTGTTCTAGAAGTGATTCCTCCTGACCTCCTTTGGTTTAGTTCTGTACATTTAATCTCTCTATCTTGTTCATCCTTTGAGCGTCTGGTCACAGTAAATAACTGAACTGTGTAGTAAGTAAGACTTCACAAACACCTCTTGCTTTATTAATGGTGCCATCTACTACAGCTGAACTGGCAAAGGCCCTTCTTTTTTAAGGGACAGTGTGGAAACTCTGAACCAAATCTAAAGCCATATATATACAGCAATGAGAATGGTATGTAAATACTGTACTGTAGTCCAACAGCCTATTGCCTTCACTGTCTGCTCAGCATGTAGTCAGTCAATTTTAATTATTGAAAAATGTGTTCCTTCAATCAGGATAAATGTAGCTCAAGTTTGCTTGAGCACACAGAGTTCAATGTAATGGGTTTAGATTACCTTTTGGGTCAACTTGATCCAAGATGGCTATCAAAGCCAACCAACTTATAGAAATACGGGAAAAAATATGTGAAACTCTGTTAATTTTACAGATATCAAACTAAGATTTGATGTGTTAGTAGTAAACAAAACATGAACAATGTAGTTTTAATTACATGCCTACAGTAGCATGTATTGGTCCCCAACGCATATTTTAATCTCTGACTGGTTGTGCAACTTTGCTATTAACCATTTAAAGTCATCTCTGTGTATCTGTTAGCAAAACATCTAATGAACCAGCAGACAATTTTTATTTAAATGTTCAATTCAATCCATCTGTTCATTATCTTTTACCCGAATCTTCCTTTTTGGGTCACGGGGGTCGCTGGTGCCCATGTCAAGCAATCAATGTGCGAGGGGAGGGGTACACCCTGGACAGGTCTCCAGTCCATCACAGGGACACATAGAGACAAACGAGACAAACAACCATCCACTCTCTCACTCACACTTAGGGACAATTTAGAGTTACCAGTCAGTCTAACATGCATGTTTTTGGTCTGTGGGAGCAAACTGGAGTACCTGGGAAAAACTCACGTATGTACAGAGAGAACATGCAAACTCCACTCAGAAAGGCCCCCGGACCGGGATTTGAACCAGGGTAACCCGCTCGTTGAGAGGCAGCAGCTCTACCAGTTGCACCGCTGTGCTGCCTCCAATTTAATTTAAATCAATTCAGTTTATTTATATAGCAACAAGTCACTACAGTCATGTCATGGCACTGAACAGAAACATTCATCCATCCATCCATCCCTCCATTTTTGTCCGCTTATCCGGGGCCGGGTCGCGGGGGTAGCAGCCTAAGTAGGAAGACCCAGACTTCCCTCTCCCCAGCCACTTGGAGCAGCTCCTCTGGGGGAATCCCAAGGCGTTCCCAGGCCAGCCGAGAAACATAGTCCCTCCAGCGTGTCCTGGGTCTTCCTCTGGGTCTCCTCCCGGTGGGACATGCCCGGAACACCTCACCAGGGAGGCGTCCAGGAGGCATCCTAACCAGATGCCCGAGCCACCTCAACTGGCTCCTCTCGATGTGGAGAAGCAGCGGCTCTACTCCGAGTCCCTCCCGGATGACTGAGCTTCTCACCCTATCTCTAAGGGAGAGTCCAGCCACCCTGCGGAGAAAACTCATTTCAGCCGCTTGTATCCGAGATCTTGTTCTTTCGGTCATAACCCAAAGCTCATGACCATAGATGAGGGTGGGAACGTAGATCGATCGGTAAATTGAGAGCTTTGCCTTTTGACTCAGCTCTCTCTTCACCACGACAGACCGGTACAGCGCCCGCTTCACTGCGGACGCTGCACCTATCCGCCTATCGATCTCACGCTCCAGTTTTCCCTCATTCGTGAACAAGATCCCGAGATACTTAAACTCCTCCACTTGGGGCAGGACCTCCTCCCCGACCCGGAGAGGGCATGCTACCCTTTTCCGGCTCAAGACCATGGCCTCGGATTTGGAGGAACTGATCCTCATCCCGGCCGCATCACACTCGGCTGCAAACCGCTCCAGTGAAAGCTGTAGATCACGACCTGATGAAGCCAATAGGACCACATCATCTGCAAAAAACAGAGAAGCGATTCTAAGGCCACCAAAACGGATCCTCTCAACACCTTGGCTGCGCCTAGAAATTCTGTCCATAAAAGTTATGAACAGAATCGGTGACAAAGGGCAACCTTGGCGGAGTCCAACTCTCACTGGAAACGAGCCTGACTTACTGCCGGCAATGCGGACCAAGCTCTGACACCGGTCGTACAGGGACCTAACAGCCCATATCAATGGGCCTGGTACCCCATACTCCCGGAGTACCCCCCACAGAAACATTCACACAGAAACAGAAACATTTATTTACATAAAAAGCAAGTTAATAACATTATTTATCTGAGGAGCAGACTGCTTTGAGTTTAACTTCATCACAGAACTCTCATCCTGAGCAAGCACAGTGGAATGAAAAAAACTAAGAAACTTCCAGCAAAACCAGGCTCAGGACAAGTGGCCATCTGCTTCGACCAGTTGGGTTTGAGAAGACAGGAAGGAGGAACAGATACACAATGGCAGGTCAAGAATCACATGTTAATATAGAAATAATATGAAAACTATTCAATTTTAGCAATGCATTTAAGGAAATGAAGTCCATTTGTCCTTCAGTAGTCTAAGCTTAAGGTTGCATAACAAGCCGACCTTAATAGGATTTATCAAAAAGGAAAGTCTTAAGCCCAGTCTTAAAACTGGACAATGTGTCAGCGTCATGGACAGAAACTGGAAGTTGGTTCCACAAAGAGGAGTCTGATAACTGAAAGATCTTCCTCCCATTCTGCTTTTGGAAACTCTAGGAACCACAAGTACTGGTAAGCCTCCAGTCTGAGAGTGAAGTGCTCTGTTGGGAAAATGTAGAACAATAAGATCTGTAATATAATAAGGAGCTAGGTTGTGGACAGCTTTGTAGGTTAGAAGTAAGATTTTGAATTAATTTCTAGATTTCACAGGGAGTAAATGTAGAGAAGCTAAAACTGGAGAGATATGATCTTTCCCATTAACTCCATTTAAGACTCTGGCAGCAGCATTTTGGATTCACTGAAGACTTTTTAAAGAAGTATTTGGACACCCAGATAACAAGCCATTGCAATAGTCCAGTCTAGATGTGACAAATGCACGAACCAGTTTTTCTGCATCACATTAGATAAGATGTTTCTAAATTTAGCAATATTACGCAGGTGGAAGAAGGCGGTTCTAGTAATGTTTTTAATGTGGGGGATAAATTACATGTCCTGAACAAAAATAACACAAAGATTTTTAACATTAGAGCTGGAGGCCAGATTAATGCCATCCAATGAGGGCGAAAGACTTCAAAGTTCAGAAAATAATTAATTAGTGTCCCTCTATAACTGTTGAATTTAGGGGAAAACCTAATTCAAGCTAAATGCCAATCCCAACTGATCTCAGAAAACACAAATATGGCTATAATTCAGTCATTTTTTCAGATATTGTGGTAGAACTGGGGTTAAAAACTGGCGTGGTAATAGCTGAGAGTCATCCCCAACACACACTCCAAGTGTTACTCGTTGTGTGAGACCTTTGGCCAAATAATTTATAAAACACTAGATGCATTTACCGTAATAAAACTTTCAGATGTACATGTACAACTAATTATTGCTCAGAGTAAATTTTAATTTAAGATGGCCATAGCCAGTTTACTTGAGCAGACACCAAAATGGCCATTACCCTGTAAATTTTACAGATATTAAGATTGAACATAATGCAGTAGTAGCTGGGAGTCCTTAAAAACAGACTATCTCACAATATTATGAGTTTTTTCATGGTGTTAATTTTAAGATTGAACCCAGATGTGTTTAACTTTAATTCCTAATATAAACAATCTTTGTCTAAAGCACTGGCATAAACTCGGCAGGCTGTTTGTATTATTTTAAGCAATGCTAGGCTTTTTGTTTTATTGAGGGTTCATAAAAAATAAAATAAAAATCAACCTGTTTGAAAATATTAAATCCTTATATTTATTTTCTCATTTCACATTTTTTTATTCTCTACTTCTTTCATAAAAAGCAAGAAGGAAGATTTAACAGTCTACCTCAAAACGAGGTTAGTTGCTTCTTGTGTTTGTAATAATAAGGGTTGCAGATGATTCATTGGCGACAATGACAACAATCTTTCATCTGTGCCACCTTTTGTGTCAGCCATATGAATTTGTTTCTCTGGCTGGCTGCAGTTTGACAGACAGAACCTCAGCTGCTGGATTTAGGAAAGGGCATGTATACAAAATAACATACGCACACACAAGGACACACAGATTCACTGCTACATTTATTGTTTTTCTGTTTCTCTTCTTATATTCCATATTCATTTTTATTATGCAAAATATTGCATATTAAAGCCTTTTTTTTGATTGAACATTTATTCTACTTCATATGTGCATCTGTCATGTTAGTGCTGTTGAAACTGTCTAGACTTCACCTAAGCAATTTGACACCTCCAGAATCATACCCAACGCTGTCATTGTAAAATTTCACAGCTTGGCAAATTAGTGGCTGGTATTTTAATGGCTCATTTTTAACATTTATATTTGTCAGCGAAAACCTTTCAGAAATATATTGTCATTCTTCGTACAGTGAGCCATTGTCTCCTTGGCTGTTTTGAAAATTTCTTTTTGTTGTAGTACACGAGCTGAGAGTGCAATTTCCTTCAGGAAGCATCCACTATCTGTAAGCTAAGTGTACGATTTATGCAGAGTATAGACTACTTTTTGCCATACAATGTAGAGAACATTTGCATATTTATAGAAAATTCCAGTTAAGGGTAAGCCATTAACTTGGCATTATGGTCATGTGCTTAAATAAAGAGTTGCGTTTAAAACAATGAAGCTAAGTTTGTCAGTAAAGCCAGTCTGCTATCTGAACCGAAATACAAATCTGTGCAAACTATTTTCAATATACTTCGTATTTCATTTTTAGTTTCAAGGGGGCATTCAACACTTGCTCTTCTCAAGGGTGGACATCTTCTCCTCCTCTCCCTCTCTGCTTTGTTTTGCTTTGCTTTGTCCTGTCTGTGAAACTGCTTAGAGCCTCTCTTCTACAAATCTTCCGAATTATAACTATGGACTTGGATTTGGCCAGTTGGTCCCTCAACACAGTTTATAACATTTCTTCTAAGAGAAGACAGGCTTTAGGCAAGCTGATTTTCCCTGTTGGCATGCACGCAGCTGGACATCTCATCGACTTGGAATACTTGATGACGTGTTTATCTCTGCTACATTTGTGGATTTTAAGGACGCATTTATAATTGGATGCATGATAACTGGTTCCTGCTTTTTGGATTCAGCTGGTTGCTGGTTTATCTACAATCAAGGAAGTTGTCTGCAGCAAATTTGGACCTGGTCAGGCTGCTTGCCTTATGATGGCTTGGTTCGTGCCTCGAGCACCCAGACTCAAATGATTTTGGCAGGATGGATCAGATATCTGGGATTTTTACTCAGTCATGGTCCATTGGTGTGGCCATGTAATTTGGTCGTTTCGGAACCGAGTGGACCAACATAGACTCAAGATAGATGTTACTAAAGTTATGTCTGTTCCCAAAACAATTGTGTTTCTCTGAATTTGGCTCCTTGACTGACCTTGACATGCCATCTTATCATAACCCGCCTGCAAGTTTTGTAAACATGATGGATCTGCTCTTCCCTCCCCTCCAACCAAGGAATTTCCATGGACATTTCAGAGGGACCCAGCTAAATAAATATTCTGTCATCATTTCAGGACTCTTTGGATTTGTCTTTGGTCATCCTCATCACCCCCGTAGTGTGTACAGATCTCTCCAGAGTAGGGGTGTAACGATACACAAAACTCACGAGACGAGACGAGAAAATCACAGATCTCGCGAGAACGAGACGAGATTTTAACATTAGTTCAAGAAAACTTCAAAGATCGGTTTTATGCCGCAAAAAGGCTTTTATTCTGTTTTAACATGTATTACAAACCCAACTGATGTCTTCATTTTACTGATTGAATCTCCTTAGACCTTAGAACGTTCAACTTTGTTTAAAAAAATAGATATTCACGCAGGACTTTCCAAAACTGACTCTGCAGCCGTCACTCACCAGTGTTGCCAGATTGGGCGGTTCACCGCGATTTTCCTTCTGACTTTTGCGGGTAGAGATTGCTTTGGGTGGGTGGGACTCTATCTGGCAACACCGGTCACACCGGTGTTTACACGCGTGTCTTTACATTCGGGGCAGCGTCGGCAGCGCCGTTACCCTCCATCAATGTAGAGGCGTCTGCGGCACCCTCCATCAGTAGTTGGGGCGTCTTCTATAGCAACTTCATCCGGCGAAGCCATGCTGTCCGTGACGCTGACTTGCTAGGGGCTCTGCTAGCATTAGCATTAGCATCTCGCGAGACAACGTTACCTCTCAACGAGAGATATCGCGGGAGTTTAATATCGCGAGATCTCGTACAACGAGATCTCGTTACACCCCTACTCCAGAGGGAACTATTTGAACTGAGTGATTTTATCTGAACTCTGCAGTGCCTC
>JBBPBX010077628.1:0-12409 GCA_038048925.1 Garcialebias charrua | reverse complement strand
GGTCAGCAGAGTTGTATCTAGTTTACTTTGAAGGTTCGTCTTTAAATTCCATTAAGCCTCCTTTTAGACGTGCAGCCAGGCAGTGACACGGGAATCTCATACAAATCTTGTGTGCAAAGAACAAAGCGCAGCCTTATTGCATTCTCGGAGTCGATCCTCTGAGTTATCTGTCCAGTCTGCAGTATTTCAGCTCTCAGCGGTTTGTTCTCACTGGAGACGGCAGCAGAGAGCTGACGCATCCGGCACCGTGGATCACCGACCGCCGCGCTGAATCCACTCCAGACCTGGAGAGCGGACTTGGCGAGACACGCCGCACAGGTGGTGTTCCATTAGAGAGCAGCAATAAGTCTCCCCCTGTTGATTCCCCAGTGTTGATCTGTAGAGAATAAACGAGTGGTTTGGAGCCACGCTGCTGGATGAGCGACCAAGACTGTGTTACAGAGGGAGGCAGGGTCCGCAAGGGAAGAAACCAACGCTGGTGTTCCCACCAAAGCCATCTTATTGGATTTTTTTTGCTGTGAACGTTCATCACTTTTGAACAATGTGCAACTTGGAGACCGGCTGCAAAACTTCAATAAATAAAAACGCACAAGCAACAACATGTAAACTACCCGCTTTGGATGTTATCAACCATTAAATGGCCGTTATCAGTTATTATCATCCCCATACGTAGCGGTCAGATTGCCCCTCCTGTACCTCCTAGGAGGTTTAAAGGTACGTTGTTACTGTTACAAGCGATGACAGCAGGCTCCGTCTTTAGCTACGTGGTTAGGTTTAGAGTAAAGGGTCTTGGGTTAGGTTTAGGGTCTTGGTTAGGTTTAGGGTTGGTCCTCTGGGTCAGGTTTAAGGTTTGGTTTAGGAAAACGCTTACATACGCTGAAAAAAACAAAAACACAACAGTTCCGGGTTTACGGAAACACGCTGCCTACTCACAGCGATAATAACGCTGATAACGTTCTTTTAAACATGCTAGGAGGTAGATTGTGACAGTTTTGCCGCTATATACTGTCTGGGGATGATAACAGCTAATAACGCCCATGGTATGGACTGACAACATCCGAACCCGCTGTGTAAACACACAATCTGTCAGGGGTGCCTTTGTGATTCCAAAATCAGGAATTTCAGCTGTAGCAATAATGTTTTGTTGACGAATCAATTCTGAAAGCCTCAAATGACATGCATGCACATGCTGTTGTCATGAAAAGACAACAAAAAAAATCACAGTACTGCATGAAACTGAGAGGGCGATGAGCGTCTGTGGAAGAGAACGGTGCCGTGTGTGTGTGTGTGTTAATGTGTGTGTGTGTGTGCCCTAGTCTCTTTGCTCTCCAGAGTAAAATCAATTGTTGATGATGCACCAGTATGAAGAAGCAGCTCCTAACAAGTCTCAGGCGCTCAGGCAAAACGGAGGCGGCAGGTCAGCGCTGCCTCAGAAAGATCCAAACGGAGTCATTTTCACATCAACTGGTCTGAACTTGTAACAAGCATCAGGCCCATTTTCAGCCACGGCGACACCAACAAACACAGCTCATTATATTTACATAAAAAACAGCTGCATTCAAATAAGTTTCAGAAACACAATCTGCAGAATCTCACAAGTGGGTCTGAGGCTCTGACTGCTGCTCTGTCTGTAAACTAAAGCAAGATCTGAGCTTCGTGTGGACCTGGTATGAGATGAATATGATAATAATAATAATAATTAATTCAATTTATAATGCACTTTTCATTACTGAAAATCTCAAGGTGCTACACATATATTGAATGCTACACACATTCATAAACCGGTGGCGGCAGACTACCATGCAAGGTGCTTTCCAGTCCTACCGGGAGCAACTCAGGGTTAAGTGTCGGAGTCGAACCGCCAACTTTCCGATCGGGAGACGACTGCCATTACCACTACACCACGGCCGCACTCATGTTGATTTTTTTTATCTGAATACAGCCACACATCAATTGTATAAAGGTTTGAACTCCAATAAGAATACATTTTACACAAATCGAATTATGAAACAAGACGTTTCAATCGATGTTACATTGTGTCAAACTCTTAAAAATAATTTTATTAATTTTATTTGCCGTATTTTCCGGTCTATAAGTCGCACCTTTTTGCCTAAATTGCATGCCCTGCGACTTATAGAGAGGTGAGACTTGTTTGTGGATTTTTTCCCATATTTTTATACCAATTTTTGGCTCAGATATGACCGTTTTTCATTTTGGCAAAAAATGGTGCAGTACCACTTTTGGCCTCTAGGGTACACCGACCGTTCCCACCTCATGTGTCCGACGGCAGGCTCCTCTCGTCGGACTCACTCTGTCGCAGCCCGGACTCCTGCAAAAACGGTTATTATTTATCTAAATAACTCATGAACTACAGGACAGATTTTTATGAAACTTACAGAAAGTAATTACTTGGTGGTCATTTACAAACTGTTAGCTGTTGGAATTGTTTGAGATAAATTTCGATATTTTAGGAGCGTAAATGTGCAGCGGTTAGCTACGTTGTTTTTCCGGCTACTATTTACCAAAATAGCTCATAAACCAAACGGCAGATTTTCTTTAAACTTACAGAAAGTAATTATTTGGCGTTCATTTACAAACTGTTAGCTGTTGGAGTTGTTTGAGCTAAAATTAGATTTATTTATAATTTATTTTCGCAGCATGCACAACCGTTTGGAAGACGTCAAAGCGAAACAATTTAAATTCAGCAGATTTGACCATTACGTGAATTTATTAAGGAACGGTTAAGCTAAGACACATCTTTGCTATAATTTTCAGCAGACAAATAATTGTTTTTAACGTGTTAATCTTGTTAAAAGTCCTTCCGTGCATGCTTCTGTGGCCGCCATTTTCAGCAGGGCAAATGACCCACTGACGCGCCGCGTAGCGGTGACGCATGATAGATGCGACTTAAATAAAGGTGCGACATGTTTATGGATTTTTCCAATTTATTACCAATAATTGGACAAAGCGACTTATAGAGAGGTGCAACTTTTCAGGCGGAAAATACGGTACTCCTTTAACGTTCAGAGAAATCCTCCACAGTTAAACCCAACCAATAGGCAATAACACAACATATTGTGGTTTTACACTTTCTTCTACACAGTTTTCCCAAAACAATCTTCTGTTTTCATTTCCAGAAATGTCTTCATCCATAGAAGCAACAAAGTCCAAAATACTGCAGTGACTCTGCCAGGCCTGTATGTGGCGCTGTCACACTCGCACGAAAATACAACAAAAACCGGAAACAAGACTACGAGAATAAAGTTTGTCTGTTGAGTGTGAAAAAAAAAAGAAGAAGACAACCTTGAGTTCTTGTTTGAATAAAAACTAGAGTTATGAGCTCATGCATCCGTTATCTTTACCCGCCTCGTACTTTTTCGGGTCACGGGGGTCACTTGATGGACATATCCAGCCATCACTGTGCGAGAGGCGGGGGACACCTTGGACAGGTCTCCAGTCCATCACAGGGACAGAAACAAATGAAACTAACAACCATTCACTCTCTCTCACCTAGGGACAATTTAGAGTTACCATCAGTCTAACATGCATGTTTTTGGTATGTGGGAGGAAACTGGAGAAAACCCACATATGCACGGACAGAACATGTAAACTCCACCCAGAATGCCCCGCCGGCTGGGATTCGATCTAGCGACCTTCTTGCTGAGAGGCGGCAGCTCTACTAACAGTGCCACCGTGCTGCCTGTCATGAGAGCATCATTTTCAAAATGTTGCAGTGTGGCCGTTTACACAAAAAATGGAAGAAAGGGGTTTTACCATTTTGTTTGTTTGTTTGTTTGTTTGTTTATTCTGAAACCCGTTATCAAATATGCTATTTTAAAATTCTTAAAATCTTGTTTTCATGTGGATGAAAGGCTGAAACAATATAAAAAGGTAGAAACAAGCTCTAAACGTTAGCATGTTTTGATGACAAACAGCCGACTGCAGGTTTTAACTAGACGTTTAACTTTACAACAAGCACAATGACAGTCAGTCATCTAATTTGTTGTGTTTCTTTTATTTCATTGTTGTTTTGTTGTTGAGTTGCTCCCGGTAGGAAAGCGCCTTGCATGGCAGTCTGCCGCTGCCGGTGTATGAATGTGTGTATGAATGGGTGGATGGTTGGTATTGTAAAGCGCTTTGGGGCCCCTATGGAATGGAATGGTTATGGAATGGTTTAGAGGATGTCTTTAAAAATATCAGATCTCTGTGTATATTTAAGAGAAAGGTTAAAACTAGTTTTTTGAAGATATATGATCAAGTATAATTTAATTTAAAGAAACTGCTGTTTGAGCTGATGTATTTTTCTTTTTAGTATTGCTTTTATTTTATATTATATTTTGTTTTAAATATTTTGAGGAAAAAAAGGAGCAGACATAATAAGATTTATTCTTCTTCTGCTTCTTTTCATTTTGATTTGTGTATTATTTATGTTTTATTGTAAAAAAAAATTGTATTTTAAAATGAATGAATGAATAAATGAAAATGAAAAAAAACGAGATGTCACCATACGAAAACCTCTCATTAAAGTTTTGACGGTGACCAACACCAACACACACCTCAGCTGTGATTTATTTAAACCATTCCAGCTTCACTTTGTGAACTTCATTATATTTTCACACAACATATGGGCCATAAATTCAAAGACCTTATTTCAAATTGACTCACTGAATCAAAACACAAACAGAATTCCTCACGGTGGCGACTGAATACCAAACTACCAAAGCCTGTAATTGAAACGTCACTTTGGATCTCGTCTGCTTTCTTACTTTGACGTTTCTTGTTGGAAAGTTTGACAGAAGCTCTGATGAACACACGTTTTGTTTCTGTAGACGTGGATCAAAATTCATCTCATGACATCAAATAACAACAAGACAGCGAAAAATAAAACTGTCAACACGTGTTGGATTTGCATTTTCTGCCAGATCTGTGTGCAAACCTCACGAGACGAGCCATTCGTCTTGCTTAAGGGGTGCACTGTTCAAGTAGCTATAAACGTCTTGGAAAAAGACTGATTTTGACATTTTTGTCTTTGTAATTACGGAATGGCTAATTAAACTTTGGCTTGCAGTGTCCTAACATAAAGGTGTTTGGACAGAAAGCAGGAAAACACTTTCTGGTGCACTTTGGACACAAAAAGTTACGATGTCTTTTACAAGCCCACGTTCAGACGGATGGATCGGGCAATTGAGCGGTTGGACATTTAGGAAGACAAACAGAGACATTTCTGTTGCTCAAACTTCACTCAGTTCTGCTAAAGACTGCTGCTCAGAGAAGAGAGAGCAAAGACAGAGGAGGGGAGAGTAAGGAGATGTGAGAGCGATGACGAGGGATGGAAGATTGTTGGAACACGATGAGCAGTCAGAAAAACGCTGTGGTTTTAAAGAGACTGAAGTTAAACTTTGTAATTTCCCGTGTTCATTTGAAACATCAAGCTTTTGTACTTTGTTATTAAAACTCTGACTCAACCATCAACCTCTGATTGGTCATCAGAAATTAGACCAGTGATTACTGGTCATTCAGTTATCATCTAAAATGCAGTAGTCCTTCGTTTATCACGGGGGCACAGAATGTCATGATGTCAGCTCTCTCTGCCTCCTCTGCTCTCAGCCACCTGCAAGTGCTCTTGGCCACGCCCACATCTCCGCTCTGCACAAAGATCAGTTGATCAGCTGCAAGAGGAAGCTTATCCTACAATATGGGCTGCACAGAGGTGCTAAATAATTACAAATCTTTCATTCTAAATAAAAATTCCATGCAAATTGTGCAGTTCATCCATCAATCAGCCAATTTTGTGCCATGTCCAATCTTATTTTGAAAAACAGCGACAGAGCGAGTCCGCGAAAAACGAACCGCGAAGTAGCGAGGGACTACTGTACCACAGATAGATAGATAGATAGATAGATAGATAGATAGATAGATAGATAGATAGATAGATAGATAGATAGATAGATAGATAGATAGATAGATAGATAGATAGATAGATGATAGATAGATAGATAGATAGATAGATAGATAGATAGATAGATAGATAGATAGATAGATAGATAGATAGATAGATAGATAGATAGATAGATAGATAGATAGATAGATAGATAGATAGATAGATAGATAGATAGATAGATAGATAGATGGATGGATGGATGGATGGATGGATGGATGGATGGATGGATGGATGGATGGATGGATGGATGGATGGATGGATTGTGGTGGCCATCTTGAAATTAGACATGACAACCCAGATAGATATATAGAAAGATAGATAGAAGGATAGATGGATGGATGGTGGTGGCCATCTTTAAATTAGACATGACAACCCAATCTTTAATAGGGACCTATGCAGCCACACACAAAAATGAGCGTTGGAAAAAATATATATAATTTTCAAGTTATCCAGCTTACATGGTTAACATATGGTGGCAGCCATATTGGATTTTGACCGGACAATCGAAATTTTGAAAGGACATTTTCTTACACCTTGTTGTAGCCACACCCCAAAATGGAAGTCAGTACCTCACTTATTTTTTAAGTTTTCATTCTCACAACATGGATGAACATTTATGGTAGCAGTCATCTTGAATTTTGACACGACATCAAAAGGAACCATGGTAGACATATCCACACACCAAAATAAAAGTTAGTATCTCATGTATTTTCCAGGTTATCGTGTTCATAGCATGCGTGGACAGAGCGACGGAGGGTCCTCTCCGCTCAGTGACTGGGGACAGTGAAAGCTTGTGGTGGACGGATTAGTTCAGATCAGCCTGATGGTGCCAGAGTCCGGCTCCTGTCTCTCAGTTTCTTCTCAGACATTGATCACAGTCCAGGGAGCAGAGACACGTCTGGTCACAAACAAAAGACAGAAGATCTGGGCTGACGCGTTCTGCATCGCTGTTGTCACCGTGGCAGCAGCTCTAATTAAACCCATTGTGATGTAATTAGAAAAAAAAAACATCTTGTATTCTAGATTAATTGCTATGTGGTCTCTCAACACAATTTCTCATTATGGTGCTTTTGATGCCTGACCCAGGCACAACGCCAGGAAATAAAACTGATCACTGGTGGCACTGTTTACTGCCTTGACATGTGACATTGCTCCATGCGTAATTCCAAAAGGCAGCTGTCACCTTCGACAACTCCCGAGTGGACCGCGTTGTGCAGCCGCCGTGATTTAATCACCCAAAGTAGAAAAATAAATGGTTTCATTTCTAAATGCAACACAGCAGCCACATTAGTTCTTAAATGGGGTTTCTTTTCTGATTAGTTCTGCGAACGGGCGTTTTGATCCAGCTGAGCTGTAAACTGTAGGCTGCAGCGTGAAAGTCTCCATCAAACACTGGACGCATATGGTTTCTGAAACGTTTGTGCATCTAAAATATAATCAAGGAAACAGCATGAACAAAAAGAACAATTAACAACCTCTACACTGTTTCCAGAGATCTAATTACCATTCATGCTAGGTGCTATATTTGATTCACGCTTCATCCAAAGCTCTAGTGGTCCGGCTGCTATAAGAAGTAGTTTGGATATTTGGAAGTGGTGTCCTACGCAGTTATGAGTAATAAATATCTCACCTGCAGTAGAAATGTCTCAGAGCATTATCAGTTTGGATTGTTAGGCAGATAATCTGACTGGACAGACCAACCGACAGCTAGCCCAAGTATTTCATAAACCTGTAACACTTTTTTCCATTTTGCATTAAACGGTTATTTATATCGGCGGCACAGTGGCTCAGTTGGTACAGCTGTTGCCTCTCCGGGAGAAGGTCGTCTGTTCAAATCCCATGCTGGGGCCCTTCTGGGTGGAGTTTGCATGTTCTCTCCGTGCTGCGTGGGTTTCCTCCAGGTACTCCAGTTTCCTCCACAGACCAAAAACATGCATGTTAGACTGATGGTAACTCTCTCTCGAGAGAGAGAATGGTTGTCTCTGTGTCCCTGTGATGGACTGGAGACCTGTCCAGAGTGTCCTGCCTCTCTCACAGTGATACCTGGACATGGGCACCAGTGACCCTCGCGACCAGAAAAGTATAAGGCGGGTAAAGATGATGGATGGGATGTTTATTTATATCATTTTTTATGGTTATTCACACAGGAGACAGAGTCATCTGCAGTCCGTTACCTGTTAAAATCCATGTGAAATGTATTTGGTGAAACAGAGCACAACCTGAGCAGAAACCTGAAAATATAAGTGAAGTAATAAATAATACTAATAAAAATAATAATAAATGGAAAAATTGCTGCTTGGGCCTAATGAAGCAAGCACAACCTGAAAATAAAATTCTCTGATGGCAAAAAATGCATAAACGAACGGCTTTCGAACGGCTAGTCATGAAAAGCATCACATCTGTCCTCCCTGCCTCCCTGGATCCCTTCCAATTTGCATACCGACCTAATCGCTCAACCGACGATGCCATCTCCTCTGCCCTCCACACAGCTCTCACACATCTGGACACGAAGGACTCTTATGTTAGAATGCTGTTCATCGACTTCAGCTCAGCATTCAACACCATCATCCCCCAACAGCTCATCCTTAAACTGGACAGTCTGGGGCTGAACACCTCAATGTGTAACTGGCTGCTAGACTTCCTGACCGGGAGACCACAGGCAGTACGGGTCGGGAATAACACATCCAGCACCATCACATTGAATACAGGAGCCCCACAAGGATGTGTGCTGAGCCCCCTTCTATTCACCCTGCTAACACACGACTGCACACCATCATACAGCTCCAACCACTTCATCAAGTTTGCGGACGACACAACAGTGGTGGGTCTCATCAGCAACAACGATGAGACGGACTACAGGAACGAGGTGAGCCGCCTGGCCTTGTGGTGCGGACACAACAATCTCACTCTCAACGTGGAGAAGACAAAGGAGATTGTTGTGGACTTCAGGAAGAGGGATGCCCAACATGCCCCTCTGACCATCAACAGCACCGCAGTGGAGAGAGTGGACAGCACCAAGTTCCTGGGAGTGCACGTCTCGGAGGACCTGTCCTGGAGCAGGAACACTGCATCACTGGCCAAGAAGGCTCACCAGCGTCTCTACTTTCTCCGCAAGCTGAAAAGGGCTGGAGCTTCAACCCCCATCATGTGCACCTTCTACAGAGGTGCCATAGAAAGTGTCCTGACCAGCTGCATCACTGTGTGGTTTGGTGCATGTACTGCATCCTGCCGCAAGAGCCTCCAGCGCATCGTGAGAGCAGCTGAGAAGATGTCGGCACCTCCTTCCCCTCACTGCAGGACTTACACAGCAACCGCCTCACTCGGAAAGCCCTCTGCATGGCAGGTGATCCCACACACCCACTACACAGCTGCTTCAGCCTGTTGCCTTCAGGGAGGAGACTGAGGAGTCTCCAGGCTCGAACCAGCAGACTGAGAGACAGCTCTGTTCATCAGGCAGTCAGGATGCTAAACTCTCTGCCTGCTCTGCCTCCCTCCCACTTGTACTGCCTTAATCACAAAAACTTTCACACACCACCACACAACACAAAGATTTTAACACTGGACTCTGTGTCATCAAAACGGGTTATTCACTCAACTCACGGTCATGTGCTCATTCAGTTTGCACTACTTCTTATATTTGCACTAATGTTTGTATTACATTACTGCCTATAGTCATACTACTGTTTACATTCACTGTTTACATTTATTACTACTGTTTTCATTCAATACTACTGTTTACATTTATTACTACTGTTTACATTTACACTACTTTTTATATCTACACTACTGCTGATATATATATATATATATATATATATATATATATATATATATATATATGTATATATATATATATATATATATATATATATATAGTATATATATACCGTATTTTCCGGTGTATAGGTCGCACCTTTTTATGGTTTTTTCAAGGCCTGCGACCTATACACAGGTGCGACCTATATATGGCTTGTTATCACTTTCGGCTAAATAAATTTTTAAATCCAGCTCATTTCACAATTACGTTCATTTATTAAGGAAAAGTTCAGCTCAGACACATATTTGCTATAATTTTTATCAAACAAATAATTGTTTTTAAGTGTTAATCTTCTTAAAAGCCTTGCTGTGCGCTCCTGTGGCAGACATTTGCAGCAGAGCTAAACGTAGGTGCGACCTATACACCAGTGCGACCTATCTAGGGATTTTTCCAATCTATTGGTGATAATTGGATGGTGCGACCTATACACCGGTGCGACCTATACACCAGAAAATACGGTATATATATATATATATATATATATATATATATATATATGTATATATATACCGTATTTTCCGGTGTATAGGTCGCACCTTTTTATGGTTTTTTCAAGGCCTGCGACCTATACACAGGTGCGACCTATATATGGCTTGTTATCACTTTCGGCGAAACAAATTTTTAAATCCAGCTCATTTCACAATTACGTTCATTTATTAAGGAAAAGTTCAGCTCAGACACATATTTGCTATAATTTTTATCAAACAAATAATTGTTTTTAAGTGTTAATCTTCTTAAAAGCCTTGCTGTGCGCTCCTGTGGCAGACATTTGCAGCAGAGCTAAACGTAGGTGCGACCTATACACCAGTGCGACCTATCTAGGGATTTTTCCAATCTATTGGTGATAATTGGATGGTGCGACCTATACACAGGTGCGACCTATACACCAGAAAATACGGTATATATATATATAGATAGATAGATAGATAGATAGATAGATAGATAGATAGATAGATAGATAGATAGATAGATAGATAGATAGATAGATAGATAGATAGATAGATAGATAGATAGATAGATCTATCTATTGCTTTAAGCTCGTCTGTCACATCCATAATGACCCAAGGCAGTTAAATTCAACCCTTCATAAGAATATCTTTAACCTGACCAAGGCAAGAGCATTCATGAAATTTGAGGGGGATTTTTTTTTTTGTGAGTTTTTGCCAACGAGAAGCAAAATGTCCTGAAGAAAAATTAGTTCAGTTGCTCCTACTCAGATTTCCACATCCTGAATAATGTGAGATGGACAACTAGATAACCTTCCTTAGATCACTTTTACTAATTGGTTTTTCATGCATGTGAATGTTTCTGTACTGTGCCCTGAGAAAACTTATGTTGTGACTTAGTGCTATCCTCCACCGTCTTCATGTGGAGGTCGGTCTCTGTGACACTGTCCTGGACTGGTTCAATTCTTTCCTCTCCAATAGGCTGGAATGTGTTAGCCTTGGCAATGCCACTTCCCAGACAGTCGGTGTCTCCTGTGGTGTCCCTCAGGGGTCAGTTCTGGGGCCCCTGCTGTTTTCCCTCTACATGCTGCCTTTAGGTCAAATTATTAATCAGTTCAACATTTCTTTTCACTGCTATGCCGACGACACACAGCTTTACATCAGGACTGGAACATCATCATCATCCCTATCTCCGTCTTCACTCACTGTTCTCTCTGCCTGCCTGGAGGAAATAAAGGCATGGATGAATCAGAACTTTCTTCAATTAAACTGCTCGAAGACTGAGGCCATATTGATTGGCACCCCTCACCAGATACAAACATCAACTTTAACAACAATCTCCTTCTCTGGTCAAGACATCCCCCTCTCCACCTCTGTTACAAATCTTGGAATAAAAATGGACTCTCATCTTACATTTGAAAATCACATTAAGCATCTGTTTAAAACCTGCTTCTTCCATCTTCGAAACATCTCCAGACTTCGCCCATCTCTGACTTTTCCTGATGCTGAGAAACTCGTCCATGCCTTTGTCTCCTCCAGGCTCGACTACTGCAACTCCCTGTTTATTGGTATCCCTGGCAAAAACCTTCAGAAACTTCAATACATTCAAAACAGTGCAGCAAGGATTCTGTTGAGAGTTCGTAAATTTGAACATATTACACCCATTCTCCATAACCTCCATTGGCTTCCTGTCACCTACAGAATTCAGTACAAAACTGCTCTCATTACCCATCAATGCTTGCACGGCACTTCACCTGACTATCTAAAGGACATTCTTGCACCATATTCATCCACCCGGTCTCTACGATCACAGAACAGTAATTTCCTTCATATTCCTCGGACCAAATTGAGGACCATGGGAGACCGAGCATTCTGTGTGGCTGCCCCCCGCCTGTGGAACTCCCTCCCTGATGACCTGAGAGCTCCACAGTCACTGGTTGACTTTAAAAGCAGCATAAAGACTTTTCTTTTTAAGCAAGCCTATTCTGCCTCCACATGATTTTATCTTTGATCTTAGCTGATATCATTATTGATTTTACTTGATTTTATCACTTGTTTTATTTTATTTATTTTTTAAGCAAGCCTAATCTGCATCCACATGATTTTATCTTTGATCTTAGTCGATATTATTATTGATTTTATTTGATTTTATCACTTGTTTTATTTTGATCTTTGCTTTGTTACACTTTGTAGCACTTTGAGATT
>JBBPBX010077625.1:0-16823 GCA_038048925.1 Garcialebias charrua | reverse complement strand
TTCTACCCTGAGGCTGTTAGACTCATGAATAAATAAATAATAAGAATAATCACTGCAAAATATCACATCATGCTGATGCTGATCTGTTTCTTTTGCTGTGTTCATCTGTGACCATTTGCTCATATAGACTCATGTTTGTGCTGCTGTTTGTAATGATGTTTTTCTATTACATTAGGGCTTAGTGTATTTCTAGTTGATGTTTTTCTTAGTTATATCCTAGATGTTATTACTGTTTTTATCTTACATTTTGTTGTTGGATGTAACTGGGACCCTGTGTACATAATCTCGTTTTCATCACATGTACCACATGCGGTGCAAATGACAATAAAGACTCTCTGACTCTAACTCTGACACCTTTTTGTCACAAATCACTCCTGAAACTTTTCTCCATCCACTCCATCATGCCTGGACTCTCTTTTCACCTTTAACTTAACTTAACTTAACTTAACTTAGTTTAATTAAACTAAAGTAAACTAGCTAGCTAACTAGCTAACTAACTAACTAACTAACTAACTAACTAACTAACTAACTAACTAACTAACTAACTAACTAACTAACTAACTAATTAACTAACTAACTAACTAACTAACTAACTAAATCTATTGCAGTACTTTACAAAGTCAGAGACCTATTGAATGATAAAGCTCTGTATTTGTTGTATAACACAATCATTGTTCCACACTTAATCTATTGTATTGATCTTTGGGGGAATGCGTGTAAAACAATCACAAAGCCTATTTTTGTATTACAGAAAAGAGCTGTAAGAATTATCACTAGAAAACATTACTGTCATCCATCAAGCACATTATTTTTATTAACTGAAGTTATTGAAGTTCCATGATTTGGTAGATTATAATATTTTATCAGTTATCATTATCAGCTCAGAATAACACATTACCTTTAAATATCCAAATACATTTTGTTAAAAGACAAAGTTGTTATAATCTTAAGGGGACAGAGATATTTGTAAAAAAGAAGAAAAAACTAACTAACTAACTAACTAACTAACTAACTAACTAACTAACTAACTAACTAACTAACTAACTTATATAGATAAAGGTCTACTAAATAAATAAATAAACACAAAAATGGATTTAACTCTGTTCATTTTACAGATTTTGAGCTAAAATGTGATGTAGCATTGCTTGAAACTGATGGACACATTTTGAGAATCAACAATTGTTTATAAGATCTTTGTTTAAAATTTGCTGACAACTATTTGGAGCCAACCCAACAAAGTTAAGTCAGGTCCTGTGGACGGTTTCTTTTTTCTTGAAACATTTCGTTTTTCATCCAAAAGACAATCAATCCGAGGAACTGCAACAAACTCAGCACCTTCTCAGTGGGTGAACCAGTTTGATGATTGAAAAAATAATCTGTTCAGAGGACCTGACTTAACTTTGTTTGGTTTTTCTACATGGATTATTGAGAATAAATCAGGATATTTGGAGCCAACTTTGTGTGTCCATCAGCAAAATGGCTCATGAACCACTTCACTGATTTTAATTAAACATTCAAGAGGGAAATCATTGGATATACCTCTGCAGTTGAATAACTCTTGGAGCTGATCTAACTTAAGATGCCCCCTACAGCCAGCTGACCCCAGAAAACACTAATTTTAAACATATTGTGTTAACACTGGAAAACCCAGGAAATTCAGACTACTATTATAACTACTGTGAGTTTGTCAAATGACAATTTTAAAGTATTCACCTTCCATTAGGTGTTTGGGCCCCTGGGGCTGGAGGTCTTTGTTTGTTGGTTTGAATAGTAAACATTCCTTCCTTTCTTCTCCAGCATATCACCTCCAGTAGGGCAAAACAAAGGATCACTCCCCCACACTGAGAACCATACTCCCCCCACAAATAACCCCCACATTCCAAAAGCATTGCTTCTTCAGTTGAGAGTTGCTTTCTTACATCAGAGAGAGACTTGAGATATAGCTCTGTACTTTCAAAAATTTGCTGAAAGGAGCATATATATATATATATATATATATATATATATATATATATATATATATATATATATATATATATATATATATATATATATATATATATATATACTGTATATATATATGGTAAATGGAGCATATTTATATAGCGCTTTCCAGCCCCCTGTGAGGGAAAGCAAAGCGCTTTACAAAACCAACCATCTACCCATTCATACACACATTCATACACCGGTAGCGGCGACTGCCATGTTAGGCGCCTTCCAGTCCTACCGGGAGCAACTCGGGGTTAAGTGTCTTGCCCAGGGACACAACGACACATGGTGTGAGTAACCGGGATTCAAACCTCCAACCTTCCGATCGGGGCACGACTGCCATTACCACTACATCACGGCCGTCCATAATATATATATATATATATATATATATATAATATATATATATATATATATATATATATATATATATATATATATATATATATATATATACATATACATATATATATATATATATATATATATATATATATATATATATATATATATATATATATATATATATATATATATATATATATATATATATATATATATGGTAAATGGGGCTTATTTATATAGTGCTTTCCAGCCCCCTGTGAGGGGCCCCAAAGCGCTTTACAATACCAACCATCCACCCATTCATACACACATTCATACACCGGTAGCGGCGACTGCCATGCAAGGCGCCTTCCTGTCCTACCGGGAGCAACTCGGGGTTAAGTGTCTTGCCCAGGGACACAACGACACATGGTGTGAGTAACCGGGATTCGAACCTCCAACCTTCCGATCGGGGGACGACTGCCATTACCACTACACCACGGCCGCCCATAATATATATATATATATATATATATATATATATATATATATATATATATATATATATATATATATATATATATATATATATATATATATATATATATATATATATACATATATATATATATNATATATATATATATATATATATATATATATATATATACTGTATATATATATATATATATATATATATACATATATATATATATATATATATATGGTAAATGGAGCTTATTTATATAGTGCTTTCCAGCCCCCTGTGAGGGGCCCCAAAGCGCTTTACAATACCAACCATCCACCCATTCATACACACATTCATACACCGGTAGCGGCGACTGCCATGCAAGGCGCCTTCCTGTCCTACCGGGAGCAACTCGGGGTTAAGTGTCTTGCCCAGGGACACAACGACACATGGTGTGAGTAACCGGGATTCGAACCTCCAAACTTCCGATCGGGGGACGACTGCCATTACCACTACACCACGGCCGTCCATAATATATATATTATATATATATATATATATATATATATATATATATATATATATATATATATATATATATATATATATATACATATACTGTATATATATATATATATATATATATATATTATATATATATATATATATATATATATATATATATATATATATATATATATATATATATATATATATATATATATATATATATATATATGGTAAATGGAGCTTATTTATATAGCGCTTTCCAGCCCCCTGTGAGGGGCCCCAAAGCGCTTTACAATACCAACCATCCACCCATTCATACACACATTCATACACCGGTAGCGGCGACTGCCATGCAAGGCGCCTTCCAGTCCTACCGGGAGCAACTCGGGGTTAAGTGTCTTGCTCAGGGACACAACGACACATGGTGTGAGTAACCGGGATTCGAACCTCCAACCTGTATATATATATATATATATATATATATATATATATATATATATATATATATATATATATATATATATATATATATATATATATATATATATATATATATATATATATATATATATATATATATATATATATATATATATATATATATATATTTATATATATATATATATATATATATATATATATATATATATATATATATATATATATATATATATATATATATATATATATATATATATATATATATATATATATATATATATACTATATATATATATATATATATATATATATATATATATATATATATATATATATATATATATATATATATATATATATATATATTATATATATTTATATACACAACCCTGTGTACATAATCTCGTTTTCATCACATGTACCACATGCGGTGCAAATGACAATAAAGACTCTCTGACTCTCTGACTCTGATATATAATTATGCCCCCAAGGCCTCATCCACACCAACAGAATGGCCTCATATACATACCAATGGCTGCAAAAATGCTAATTCAATGAGCCATTTGACTAACTCCCATGGGAAGTATAGTTAGAATATCCAAATGGCTCACATGTGGTAGTGCTAGTGTTAATAACTGGTGGTGTTGTACTTCATTCACACACATACTCCAAACACTACTCACTGCAAAGGAACTTCGCTTAAAACCTGAACTTGTTGGAGTCAATCCTGCTTGTCTGTTATATAAAAAAGATGTATGAATCTCACTTGATGAATTTTAATGAAAAATTCTGTAAGTAATTAGTAGATTTACACTTACAATTGATTACCCCTTGGAGTTGTTCCAATTCAATACAGCCACCACAGTAAAACAACTTCAGCCAAAACAAAATTGACTATAACTCAGTCAATTTTACAGATACTGTATTGAACTAAACTTTCATGGCGCATTATTAACACTCACATCAGAGACTATTTATGTGTGTTAGAACAGATTATGTTTTTAAAAAAGTGTACCTATTCTTACATTTGAAGATTTTGCTACAAGGGGCACCAGATCAAATGTATCAATCAGAAGGAGGTTGAACTGTATCTTATGGGAAATCAATAATATTTAGATCACTTGATTTATTCACCCTTATCATAAATCAGATCTCAACAGCTGAGGGTAGAATCACGTACAGACTTGTTTTCAATCCCAGAATAGGAAAACTGACAAAAAGACAAAGTAAAATGTAAATAAAGTTTATCCTTAGGAGAGGGGCTCTTAATACAGAGGAAGGGTAATCTGAAGAGGGAACATAATGAATAGTGTCTGTGACCGTAGCAGATTGATTCTCAGAGTTAGATTCCTGATGTATACTTTTACAGTCTCTGGGAGTGATGTTCAGTGTGGAGAGGAGGGTGGAGTTCCTGGAGTTGTAAAGGTGAGTAGCAGAGTGGTAGGACAGGAACTTGGTAGACTGACCCAGTTCTGTTTATTGCAGGAAGCAGAGGCAGGAGGACCCAGAGCTCTCAGTCACATCTAAGGACAATTCAGAGAAAACTATAGTATCTGGAGAAAACCCACGCATGCACTGACATAACATGCAAACTCAACTCAGAATGGCATCCGGTCGAGACTTGATGCCATCCATTTCAGTCATTACAAATTTTTAACCAGGAACATCAAAGGCGTGAAAAGGTTGAAATAAAGCCTTAACATCTAGGGGAGACTATGATTAATTTCTTCTTATTTTTTTCAGATGACATGTGTGGACAGTTATACATAAAACATTATGTAAATGAGATGAAAGAACCTTTTCCCTGAGAAAAGGTATCAAGCATTTTCAACCAGAACACAATAGGAGGTTTCTTTGGAAATACGGGTGGAATTTATTTGTGCAAACACATCCCTCCTGTCCTGTTTGATATTTGTAAAGATCATAGCTTTGTTGTCATTTAGATGTGAAAGCCTCTCTTTGATATAGAGACAACTGGGAGGGTCAATTGCCAAACTTCTGCAGTTTGTAGATTGCCAGAAATTCAAACTATGTCAGGATGATAAATGTCAGATACATCATTCATCATGTGTTCATAAAGATTAATTTTTATTGTCACAATAAAGATAGGGCAATGTTGGTGTTGCATAAAAGGGTACACAAATAAACGACATTTTTTTTCTATTTTTGGTCAGTAATTTGATTCTAACAAACCAGAAACCATTATACAACCTTTCCAAGCAGAATGTAAGAATGTGTTGCTTTCCTCCATGGCACCAAACTGCTCAAAATGGCAATTGTAAACAGCATGATGCTTCTTGTGTTCCTCTTAGTGTTCTGTTTGCTTTAATATATTTTTAGAAAATTTGAAGGTTCAACAAACAATGCCTTTAGACATGAAACATATTTAGACTGATTTGTGTAACAGCTTTCATTGCCCGTGCCAATTCATTAGCAATTTAGATTTTGACCAAATATTTAAAATCTGAAAAGATTTTAAGGCCCTGCTTACACAGACACGACGGGGGGAAACGTAGGTTTTGCGTATGTTAATTAGAGGAAAAGATCTGCATTTACACAGACTAATTCTGTGTTTACACACATCTGCTCGAATCCTCCCCCACCCTCATGAATCCGCTGTAGTTACCATGCCGGGTCATTAGTTGGCGCTGCAAATTTTGCAGCTTCACCTAATGTGCATGCATGTTTTCTGCTTTCTTCTGGGCTAAAAGTTCAGCTAACAACAACTTAAATGGTAAATGGAGCTTATTTATATAGCGCTTTCCAGCCCCCTATGAGGGGCCCCAAAGCACTTTACAATACCAACCATCCACCCATACATACACACATTCATACACAGGTAGCGGCAGACTGCCATGCAAGGCGCTTTCCAATCCTACCGGGAGCAACTCGGGGTTAAGTGTCTTGCCCAGGGACACAACGACACATGGTGTGGGGAACCAAGATTCGAACCTCCAACCTTCCGATCGGGGGACGACTGCCATTACCACTACGCCACGGTCGCCCAACTTAACAACAAGTTAAAGCTGAATTTTGGATAAGAGTCGACAGATTTGACGCCAAGCAGGACTCACTTCATCTAACAAGTTCCACACTGGTCGCTGAGTGGACCAGAACCGAGTCGACGAGGATTATGTCGGACTTTTAGTCCGTGATAATCAGCTAATTTACAGCAGGTAAATCAACGTTCTTAATAATGTTTCCTTGTGTTCACTTCGATCACACAACAATCCACTGAGTTTTTATTTTTTTCCTGCGAGGTCGAGAAGCTGTCCTTCCACTAGCGGACCGGTTCGGATGGGACCAGAATGAAAACAGCAGAGTCTAGTTCATTAACGTAGCTACAGTTCGGTTAACGTGTTTTTAATAGTGTTCAATTTGATTCTCAGGGTTTGTGTGACATACAGTTTGTGGTGTTGAAAAAATAAATATAAAATAAACCTGGTGTCTTCATTTTCAACTTTAATAATATGCAGCATGTTACACATCGTTTAAATGACGTAACTTGAGTCAAGATAGCTTAATTTAACGCAGATATCTTTATATATCTCCCACGCTAACATAAATACTCTTTATTATCGTTAAACTGTTATTATTTAGCACATTTAGTATGTTGTAGTGTAGCGCGACATGTGAAATATCCGCCTCCCTCGTTCAATAAACAGTGATATTAGAACTGGATCCAGCTGTGTCCCTTCCAACACAGATGCAGCTACATTCATATACAGATACAAATCAATGAAACAACTCACACTCAAAATGGACAAAATATACAGTGAAATGAACAAATATATTAGAACATGACAACACACAAAGACTCAGAACCTAAAATATATAATGTTGAAAATGTGATTGATGCAATTTTTTTTCCTGTAATAAAAGATAGCGAATATTATAATGAAGAGCAGTTTAATGACATCAATATATCAAATGGAGTTCTCTCTATTATTCACTTTAATAGCAGAAGTATAAATGCAAACATATCCAAAATAACAGATTACTTAAAACAGTTAAATAGAACTTTTACGATAATAGCGCTGTCAGAGACATGGCTCAATGATGATAACACAAGTAATATTCACATCGAGGGGTATGAATTATATCATATGAACAGAAATAATAAAAGAGGTGGTGGAGTCGCTCTATTTGTCAATAATGAAATAAAATGTAAATTAAATAGTGAAATGTCAATAATAGTTGATAATATTATGGAAATGATAACAATAGAAATAATAAACAAAAACGATAAAAACATAATAATAAGTTGTGTATATAGATCACCAGGAGCAAATATAGAAATATTCACTGATAAAATCTTGGAGCTAATGGAGAAGAGTTTTAATAAAAAAGTTTTTTTGTGTGGAGACTTTAACATTGATATGGGAAATAAAACAGATTCAAATAACATCAGCACATTTATAAACTCAATGTACAGTTTAAATATGTATCCATTGATATCAAAGCCAACAAGAATTACAACTCATAGTGCCACAATAATTGATAATATTTTCACAAATATAACAAATGGGGATGTGATAGGTGGTATCTTAACGACCGACTTAAGTGATCATTTACCAGTTTTCACACTCTATAAAAATGATCAAAGCATCACAAAAGCAGTTACAATGAAGAAAAAGATCATAAACACGTCAAAAAAGTTTTGGAAAAATTAAAAGAGGATCTAGATAAACAAGACTGGAATGAAGTGTATGTTGATGATGTGAACAGAGCATATGATGAGTTTATGAATATCTTGGAAGCTCTGTATGAAAAAAATTGTGTACAAACAAATTACACAAAGAGAAATATGGTTGACCAACCATGGATGACAAAAGGGTTGAGAAATGCTTGTAAAAAAAAGAACTATTTGTATTCATGTTTCTTGAAATTGCGAAGTCAGAGCGCTGAAGAAAAATATAAAAAGTATAAAAATAAATTAGTAGGGATTATAAGGAAACATAAGAAAGAATATTATAGTAAATTATTAGATAAAAGTAATGGTGATATGAAAGCAACATGGCGAGTAATGAATAGTGTTCTGAAGAATCATAAAGCAAAAACTGGTATTTCAAAATATTTTGTAAAAGACAACGATGAAGTTCATGATGAAAATGAAATTGTAAATGGATTTAATCAATATTTTGTGAATGTTGGATCAAGCCTTGCAGCTAAAATACCAAAGGTAGATAATAATGTGATCCATTCAATTACAGGTTGTGCAAATAGTATTTTTCTAAATGGAACTAACAAAGAGGAAATAATGAATGTAGTATCAAAAAAGGCGTTCAATACAGGATCAACTGGACTTTTATTTGTTGCAGAAAACGTTTCGACTTCTGTCCAGAAGTCTTTTTCAATTCTGAATGAATGGAAGCTGTGAGAATGAGAAGTTTTATAAATTAAATATGAGACTCAAAATATATTCCATCAGTCGTAGTTCAGAAAGCGGTACGTCCGCCGCCATTTTTGATAGAAAGGCAGTCTGTCCGCACGTGCGCGCATGTGGCTCAAACAAAAGCTCAGCGGGAGATGTTTATGTTATCAACGGGGGGTCAGCAAAAAACCTCCACTCTGGAAGGTGGATTCAGAAACCTTCGGATTCAAAGAGGGGGGCCAGTGGTGTCGTGTAAATGATCGGCAGAACCACAGAGAGAAAGGTGCGGTTTCACTCAAAATACGCGCCGTGTAAACGGCCCCTAAGTTTTTCAAAACAAAACAAAATACAGTAATTCAAATGAGAGGATGAAAAGATAGTTTTTATCTATAAATTTGCTGTTTGGCTGTTGTACAGACTGCATTGCTGGTACAACAATAAATAAGTTTACATTATTGCATAGTTGATGTGTCTATAAAAACAATAACCAAGACATCCATCCATTATGTTTACCCACTTCTTCCTTGTTGGGTTGTAGGTGTCACTGGCGCCCACATACAGAGACCCTGGACAGGTCTCCAGTCCATCACAGTTACACATAGAGACAAATGAGACAAACAACCATTCATTCTCTCACTCACACCTAGGGAAATTTTTGTTTCCATTCAGTCTGACATGCATGTTTTTGGTCTGTGGGAGGAAACCGGAGTACCTGGAGAAAACCCACACAAGGACGGAGAGAAGATGCAAACTCCACCCAGAAAGACCCCCAGATCAGAATTTGAACTGGGGTGACCTGCTCACTGAGAGATAACTGCTATACCAATTGTGCCACTGTGTTATGTTTGTTATGATTTTACATGCTGTATCCCAAACATTGACACAATAAGTTAAGTGCGGGACTACACGTGTATTATAAAGTAAATATAAAGCATCATTGTTTAATAAGTCCCTTACTCTATATAATACTGCATTGGACTTAGACATTTTAATTTTTACAAGATTTATATGCTGTTTCCATGACAGTTTATCATCAATAATTACACCCAGAAACTTTACCTCATTCACTCTACATATCTTAATACCATCAATATTGAAAGAAAAATCCAAAGTTATCTTTTTTCTAAATATCATAAAATTAGTTTTATCAACATTCAATGATAACTTATTTAATTTAAACCAATCCTATATTTTAACAATCTCCTTGTTTATCAACTCAAACATCTGTTCCATGTTTTTACCCAAACAGAAAAAAGTTGTATCATCAGCAAATAAAACACATTTGAGGATGTCAGATATTTCAATTAAATAATTTACATATAAAATAAACAATGTAAGTCCAAGTACTGAACCTTGTGGTACTCCACATGAAGTTCTGCATAAATTAGATTTTACAATACATCATCCATCTGAACAAACTGTTATCCCTCAAATAACTGCTCATCCACTGTAAAGCAGGACCTCTAACACCATGTTGATTCAATTTATTGAGCAGAACGGTGTGATCAATAGTGTTATCCAACTCATCTTTTAATTTGTCTAATGCTTTTTTGATGTGTTTATTATTTTGTACTATCTCATAATTGTTTTAATTATACCATCATCATTCTTGTAAACAGTGAAGACTGGTAAATTATCACTAAGATCAGTCTTAAAAATACCACTCAGCACATCACCATTAGTTAAATTTGTAAAAATATTATCAATTACTGTAGCACTTTGAGTTGTGATTCTTGTAGGATTTGATATTAACAGATAAAAATACAAAAACAGTATTAAAATTCACTGAATTTCAAACATTATTGATAAAGGTTAAAATAAAATAAATGTTTTATTTCTAGATATCTGTCTGCTGCTATAGTAAATCATCCATTAGGTCCCTCTTGTTCTTACTTAGGGTCAGGCTGGAGACTGGAGCCTCTCTCAGCTGCCTTATTTTGCACTTTCACCTTTGGGTGAAGACTGGAATGCTGGACAGACCTTCAGTCCATTACAGAGACCCAAACAAAGAGACAAACAACCATCCACACTCCCAGACACCTAGAGCAGTTTAGTCACACAGAAGAGCCCCAAAAGGGATTCAAACTAGGGCTTTAACAGACTACTCAAGTAATCGACACATCGATTACTTGGACCTCTATCGAGTTTTTAGATTTCAAGTCGAGTATTCGTAGTGACATCATCACGTCGCAGTTACAGAACAGAAAATGAATCAACTTCCTGTTTGGAGCACTTGCAAACCGGTGTTACACCATATTCTGTAACCACTGTATATTGTGACCGTAGGGGGCGGTGTTGCATGAACTGTTGCAGGTCACAAAATGTGGTGTAACACTGGGTCCAATCGACCGAACAAGAAACCAGCTTCCTCTGACTTGTTTCACAAATAAAAGGCAAAAAATATTAATCTCTAAACCTATAAAAACCTATAAACATATTAATCTCTAAAACTAAACCTAATGCACAGCACCACAGGCAGTGGTGCAGGGTGGTCAACCGCCCCACTGTTTTTAGTTTCGTTTTTGACGTGCCACATGTTTTATTTTTCTTCACTTTTACAGCTTAATAATAATAACTAACAGTTTTGGGTTTCCTGTGACTTATTTGCTGTAACATAAATGGTAGGAGCATAATATATGCTCTCAATGTTTTGTTGGTCTTTTTTTGTAAATAATAAATTACTTTTTTTTTTTGCGGTTTTGATTAGTTAATTATTTTTTGCATCTTGAGATCCTATGACATCATCACCTACTCTAGCTCTACTCGAGTATTATTATGTTAATGTCGAGTTTTAAAATTATGTACTCGTTCAACCCCTAATTCAAACTGAGATCTTGAGTTCTCTTTTTTTTTCATTTATAGATGGCCTCCCTTCACACCTTATAGCCATCCTCTCACTCCAATATTTTATTTATTATTATTATTATTATTATTATTATTATTTTATATATATATATATATATTTTTTTTTAAAAATATATATTATTTTTTTTAAGAGAGAAAGAAAGAAAAGAGAAAGTAAGACAACAAATCAACAATTATCAACCAAAAGAGCACAAGGCAAACACACCCAACCTCCGTCCACAATCCTGCAAAGCACATGACAGAACACAACAATGGAACATACATGCATAAAGACTAATAATATTCATGAGCTTGCAGTAGAATTCTATAAATACACATACCCATATCTACAAATATATATATAGTATACATACATATACTTTTATATTCATTTATATACCCATCTACATATCTGCATATATCTATATATACATCCCTGCATCCATTTGTGTGTGGTTGTGAGCATGCATAAGTGAATAAGGTTCCTCCAATAGAACATTTAGTAGCGACTGTGAAGCATCAGAGATCCGTCCCCCCAAAGCCCGAGGCAGACGAAGGGGCGATCAAAGCCCAAGACCCCAGGAAGGACCCCGAGCCCAGAGTCCCCAGGACCACCCGAACAGGACGAGCCACTAGCCCACTCCCCAGATCCTACCAAGGGGAAGAACCGGACGAACCCCTACCAGCGACCACATACAATGACCCCCCGGGGTCGCCCGCGACAAATTCACAGGCCCCCGCCGGAGCCCGCTGCACCGACGTAGCCCCAGGGCCGGTCACCGAGGCCCGGGCACCGGGGACGCCCACCCCTCAGGCCCAGACCCGACCGGACCAGAGGGCACGAGCCCCACCAGGCAGCCACCAGGCCGAGCCGACAAACGCCCAAGCGCCCAACCCCAGATAGTGAGGGCCCCAAGCACGCCCGCAGGCAAAGGAACACCCACCAGGGGGGCCACGTGGCAGGAGCGCGACACTAAGTAGCCTCAGAAGTATCAGAGAGGGGGCAGTCCAAGACCCAGCCTGACACTTAAACATTCATACACAGACACACTCATTCAGACCCACCCTCATCCTCACCCTCAGTAATTTCATGCTTTTTTGAACAACTTCCTGCGGGAACCAGGAACCGGAAATACCGCCTCCGCCATTTTACATTCATTAGTTCCAGAGTCTTGGCACTCGGCAATCGGCTTTTGGAGGACTGTTTCTCCCATAAGAGGATGCCTCATACGGATAAATTAACTGGAAACACTCCCTGAACTCTGTGAATGTCTCAGGACTGGAGCAGCAGCCGCGATCGCTCCGCCGATCGCTCCCACAGCACCGCGCGAGACCAGCAGCTCATGGTATGAGCTAAGGCTAACATGCTAAAGCGGACCCCAGCACCAGAGCTGCAGCAGACAGCCGGCTTTGTGCGATCAGAGGTTCCTGGAGCTCGCCTCGATGTCGGACTGGAAGCAGAAGATATCGGGGGACACCCAGCTAACTTGGAATAACAAAGCCGACAGCCTTTTTGAAGCTGCAGCTAAACTGGACTGCCCGTAACTGCGCAGCGGACTCGGTGGGGCTACATGCTAACAGGTGCTGCTAATGGCGGCGCTGGCAGACGGCTTTTGGTAAGTTATTAAAACTTATTAAAACATTTTTCTGGCTCCAAATGTATGAAGATAGCATACTAACAGTCCTTCCTGTAAAGGGTTTGGACAGCATGGTGCTACAGGAAGCCTGGGAGCTCGGACGTAACACAGCGGAGGGAGGCAAACAGCTCAGCTCAAAGTAAGAAATTAATTTTTTATATTTTTTATTCATATTTTAAAGTATTTTAAAGTGTTAGGATAGTTGAAATGCTTTGTAACTGTTCATTACCGCACATGTACGTGCTCGTGCGGTATATAAAAGAAAAAAAAAAAAGGGTAGTCCCGAATTACGAATTTTCAGTTTACGAGCAACTCATAAGTACGGAACTCGCTCGTAAGTCGGGGACTACCTGTACAAACAGGAAGAGTAGAGTAAAGTAAAGACAACAGCGGCGTGAGGACATGCGGTTGTCATGATCTGTGAGCAGGTTGAACCCAGTGGAGCAGATCGACCCAGCACAGGTAGGACTCAGACTCGAGGATTAAATATGAAAAAATATATATATATTAATTTTAAAGGAAAACAAAAGGCTGATGTGGCAGCAAACATTTACACAGAGGAACAGGAACAGATCACACACCATGGAAGGATAATCCTCGGACAGGGAAACAAAGACAAGATGCAGAATACATAGGAATGCTAATAAGGGATGAACAAGAACAGCTGGGCAAAGTGACAGGTGGATAGCATTAACTAAATAGTGGAGGAACTGTGAGAGAGGCAGGAGGTAAGGAACAACAAAGAGACTACATGAGGGCAGCACACACCAAGGAAACAATCCTCACAGTACCTACTCCCCAAGGGCATCCCTTGGCGTCCCAAGACCCCCCTCCCCCTCCCCACAATCAATAAGGGTGGGAGGAGGGGGGAACCGAGAGGATGGAGGGCATGCGATTGGACACTAGGGAAAGAAAACCAAACACAAAAGCAAACATGAGGAAACACAAAAATTTCAGGCGGGCGGCCTGGAAACTATCTATCAGACTTAAGCTGGCCGGGCGGGCGGCCGTCCATCGGTCTGAAGCTGGTTGGCGGGTGGGCGGTAGGCCATCCATTGGGCTAAAGCTGGTCGGGCGGGCAGCCGGGAGGCCATCCAGTGCCAAAGGCCAGTTCAAGGGCCTTGGGAGTTGCAGCTAGCGACCTGGAGACCTGGGGAGCTGCAGTTGGCCACACGGAGACCTGGAGAGCTGCAGCTGACCACACAGAGACTTGGAGAGCTGCAGCCTGGCCACACAAGGTCCTGAAGGACTGCAGCTAGCAACGTGGAGACCAAAAGAGCCGTTGCATGTGGCGTAGGATCCACCTCAGGGGCTGCATGTGGCATGAAGACCTGAAGAGCCATTGCATGCGGCACGGGATCCACCTTGGGGCCTACATGCAGCGAAGAGACCTGAAAAGCCGTTGCTTGCAACAAAGAGATCTCAGGGGCTGCAGGTGACGAAGAGACCTCTGTTGCCGAGTCAGGGGCTTTGTCGGCATAATCTTCATCGGTAGTAACATCAGCGGCGGGAACAGAAGCAGACGTGGAGTCAAGCGAAGTGTCCGGCGAGTCGGGTTCTGTAGATAGCGAGTCCGGCGTGTGATCCGCAGGTCGCGAGACCAGAGGAGTCAGATCAAGCGGCAAGACCAGAGGAGCTGCAGGTGGCGTGGATACTTTGGGCTCTGCTGCAGATGACATGAAGTCCTGGAGAAGTGTAGCAGGTGACGTGGAGAGTTGAAGAGCCTCTGCAACAGGCAACACGGAGAGCTGAAGAGCCTCTGCAGCATGCGACATGGAGGTCTGAGATGATGCTGTATGCGATGTCGGATCCACCTCGGGAGCAGCATGCGGCATGGGATCCACCTCGGGAGCTGCATGCGGCGTGGGATCCACCTCAGAAGTTGTATATGGCATGGGGTCCACCTCGGGAGCTGCATGTTGCGTGGGATCCACCTCGGTACTGCATATACTGTAGCTGAGGCAGGTATCGAGACCTCAGGAGCTGGTTCTTCTGCGGCAGGAGCTGTTTTTTCTGTGGCAGGATCTGGTTCTTCTGCGTCAGGAACTGGTTCTTCTGCAGAAGGCTCGGTGTGGTCTGTAGACTCTGGAACCACTGCCACAGATGGCGTGGAAAACTGTGGAGTCTTTGCAGCCATGGAACCCACCGAAGGTGACATCAAGGCGTCGGCACACTGGGGACTCTCTGTGGATGTCGAGGCATCGGCGGGTCGGGACCCTCTGTGGATGTCAAGGTGTTGGCGGGCCGAGAGCCTTCTGTGGACGTTGGGGCATCAGCGGGCCGAGGACCCTCGGGATCTTTGGCGATAGAGGCGGAATCTTCGGTGGATGAGCCAGGAGCGTGGACATCGAACGAGCCAGGAACCAAAGAGCTAAGACCAGGAGCCAAAGAGCCAACAGCTGAAGAGCCAGAACCAGGAGCCAAAGAGCCAGGACCAGGAGCCAAAGAGCCAGGAGCTAAAGAGATGGGAGCCAAAGAGCCAGGAGCCGAAGTGCCAGGAGCCGAAGTGCCAGGACCAGGAGCCAAGACAGCAGATGAGCCAAGGTCCAGATCTGTAGCAGCAGGTGGAGTCTGGGCTGTATCAGTTGGAAGTGGCAAAGACTGGACTATAGTCGTCGAGTCAGCCTCTTAGACTAGGGTTGAATGAGTAGGTCCTTTCTACCGTCGACCTCTGCCATGGCGGCAACGGCATGGAACAGGGCCAGATTGGAGCTCCTCCTTTGGCTCAGGGCCTCCCTCATCACAGGAGACGTGAGAGAGATCCTCCAGGACCCCCTCGGCATGGGAGACGTGAGGGGTGTCATCTAATACTCCCTCAGCACAAGAGATGTGAGGGGCGTCATCTAAGACCCCCTCAGCACAAGAGATGTGAGGGACATCATCTAAGACCCCCTCGGCACGGGAGACGTGAGGGACGTCATCCAAGACCCCTTCAGAGCAGGAGACGTGAGGGGTATCCTCCAGGATCCCCTCGGAACAGGACTGTACAGGTACTGGAGAGCCTGCAAGTGCTGCAGAGACATCATTCATTCATTCATTCAATCTTTATATAAACAGATAAGTCACATTGAACCTCGAAGACTCATTTACAAGGGAGATCTCTTGGACAGACAATAAAAGTTGTTCCCTCTGGAGAGATCTGTGCACACTCCGAGGGGGGGCTGCCGAGGACGGCCAGAGGCGAATCCAGAGTTCTAAAATGATGACGGAATGTTTATTCAGCTGGGCTCCTCTG
>JBBPBX010077624.1:6378-16824 GCA_038048925.1 Garcialebias charrua | reverse complement strand
TCGCAATGGTCAGGGCACCCGCTTGGTGACTTTATTTAATTTATTTTATTCACTTGATCTCTGCTGCTGACGTACCGGGCCGGTCCGGACCGGGCGGGCAGCAGAAAGTTTCACCTCAGACAAGTTAGCTTTTTTCCTGCACACTTCCCCTCCAGAGTCCCAGCGACACGCCACGGACAGGCCTCCCATGGTTGTCCCGGGTCGGTCCGCGCTCAGCCGAGTCTCCGCGCAGCTTGACCGGGGCAGGCGCGCAGCCACTGACACACAGAGTGGACCTCACGTCCCCCGCGCACAGCTGCTGTTATGTGTGATTTCACATTGTGTGCTCACATTCTAAGAAAACAAAAAGTTTGACGAATATTTTGCTGACAATTGCTTTTGACTGACCTCTTTGGTTTCCTATATTTTTATCTGGAGGTTCAAATGAGTAGGGCTGGAGAACTGCCAGCCTTCGCGAACATCTTCAGGGGGCAGGACACGGGGGCAGTACTGCGCTGAAACCACGCCCACGCACTGACACGCCCCCAGCGTTTCAGACCAGGGCACAATTATGTTTTTTCATTATATTTGAGACTTAATTTTATAAGGAAAACAATGTTTTTAATCAGTCAGATTTATATGGGTGATTAATAACACATTTATGCCATGTGACAAACTCAAAACACACATTTAATTTCACTTTACACGGTCTTTAAGGTAATTACAGATGAGCTGATGTGTCTAAATTAATTTTAACAGCATAAAAATGATCAAAATAAACATTAAATGAAAACCTAAAGAAGTTCAGTTTTACGCAAAGACTGCTAATTATTATGATGTTGCAGATGTTTTATGAGGGCCGGGGCCGTCCTGTATGCTGTGACAGCATGAGGCTGATCAACAGACTCAATGAGATGATCAGGAAGGCAGGCCTTGTCGTCGCTGCATTTATTGATTTATTATGCATTATTGATCGCCGCCACCTCTACCCCAACACAAAAACATACAAACACGCACAGACCACTGTAGCTGAAAGTTTAATATTTTTGTCTTTGTTTCTAGAGACTCATCTTCAATATGAAGACACACAAATCATTTCAAGTGACTTGAATTCAGTCTAATCATCACCATGTGGTAGTCAAATATGAACGTTTCCCTCCCATTTTGTTTAAAACACATCTGTATTTTACAGAATTGGCATGTTGTGCGATTCTTATTCAACTGCTTGCTCTGAGTTCTTATTAGATTTTATTTAACTTTTTATTTGATTATTAGATTGTTTGTTCTTAACATTTTACTAATAATTTAAACTGGGCATGTGTTAAGTTATTTGTTAAGGTCATAATGTTTCAATAAAAATCTGACTGCAAAAGTATTAAAGTCTAATTAAATGACTGATTATATATATATATATATATATATATATATATATATATATATATATATATATATATATATATATATATATTATATATTAGGCATGTAACGGTTGTAGTTGGTGTACCGAACCGAAAAGGTACGGAGGTGGACCGAACCGAACGTGCTGTACCGAAACGGTTATTTTTTCACTCATTGAATGTTAATATGTGCGCCGCGGAACAAAATTTCCTGGGCGCGTTTCAGCACGGAGCTATTATCTCGCAGCACGCGCAGCATTAGCCGTTAGCTTCTCGCTGCGGTTTCCTGTTTGTTAACGTTATGGTTTTCTTGTTAAAAGACGAGCGCACAAAGCTGTGTGTGTGGACGTTTTTTCATGAAGACTGGATCTGCAGCAGCAACACGTCTAACGTGAACGCGCTGGAAACTACGTCATCAGAACGTGAACGAGCTGTTACAAAGTACGCTAACCACACAGCTGCATTTAAACAACTTCTACAAAGTGCGCTAACAACACAGCTGCATTTAAACAACTTCATCAGGTAATTTAGATGGGTCCAGATCAATAACACAAACTGTATGAGTTTTTAAAGCTCTGAATCTAAGTCTGAAAGTTTTTAATGCACAGTTGATCCTTGCTATGAGACATCCATCACGTCAACACTTAAGTCAAAAAGTTCAGCTCTTTATGAAAAAACTAAAACTGATGGTCAACAAGTCCTGGAGCTGATTTAAACCCTGCCCTGATGATGAGTGAGATATTCAACCGTTCAAGAGGTATTGTTATTTTATTATAATTATTATTTATAATTTATTATTATTTAAAATTATAATCTTATTAACTTATTTTTTTACCTCTGTGTTTTATTTCCAGTATTTCCAGTTACAGAGGTAGCTGCTCTCCTTCCACTTCAGGGAAATCCACCAGAGATCACCTGCTGCAGCTAAGAAGTGTGTGATGACTGAATTGAACTCTGGAACTGTTCCAGGACCAGTCCCACCAAGAAGAGGTTGTGAGTAATGAGGACAAATACAGCCACACTGGTGCTACTGGACAAAAACTTTATTAGTTAAGATTGTAAACAGTCTGTTGCTGCTTATTGTTCTGGTTCTGACTGTTATTGTATTCATTAAGATTTTTATTATTTTTAATATAATTTATTTATTGTAGAGTGCTGTTTATTTAAAATATCATCCAAATGGGTCACTTTTATTTATTACTACAATACAATACAAACATATTTTTGGCATATTTTCAAAATAAACATTTTGTAAGTCTTTATTTTGTCTTTTTTTTTTGTACCGAAAATAAACCGAAAATAAACCGAACCGAGCCCTCCTTGTAATTGAACCGAACCGAAATGTGATTTTAGCGTACCGTTACACCCCTAGTATATATTATATATACACTATATATTGAAAATTTTATATTGTTTAAAAGTATAGTTTCCTCAAATGATCGGGGTGGCAAAAGATCAATCTATGGGGGCCAAGGCCGCCTTTGACCACCCCTTGACTCCACCACTGCGCCTGGTAAAATTGCTCCCTCCACTCGCCAGGACCCATCACCCTGTGCCGCCTCTGACAAAAAACTAAATCAAAGCCTCCCTGTTTTTCGCCTGTAACTTCTACCCACTTGAATATTGTGCAACAAAAACATTAAGGGCTACTTACAGTCCCTGTTCAATTCCAGTCCAGAAAAACACTAATATCAACACCTACAAACATCCACCATTCAAATCTGTCAGTGATGGGGGACATCGGCATACCGCTTGTTTGAGAGGTGTTGCTGCCATCAAATGAAAATCCCATTATCTGTTCCAAAAATGGTACATATTCTCAGTTTAAATTAGGGATGCTCGATGTAGGATTTTTGGCCGATATCCAATATGCCAACATGTTAAAACTTATTTGGCCGATAACTGATATAGCGATATTTTTTCCGTTAGACCTACTTACAGAGACTACATAGCTTTTTCTGCTGTGGAATTAAAGTACTACATTATTCTGCATGGTCTTTGTCAGTTTGGCCTGCTACCTAATGCAGATGCCAAAAAGGGGACTGAAAAGGATTTAACACTTCAACTTGGATTATGTTTAATGTCAAATTTACGCATGACATTTACTGTCTCTAACACAACAACACTCGGACAGTGCAAATTTGTACCTTTTATATCAGTGATTTATTTTGAAGGAATGGTCAATGTCCGAAATTTAACTTTATTGCTAATTTCGGCCGATAGAGATACTGTGCTGATAATATCATGCATCCCTGTTTAAACTTTTGATATGTTCAATATGTTACGTTGTGATTCATCATCACTGCACTCCGATACTATTTACATTTTACACAATGCCCCATGTTTGACTTAAGCAGTGTTGTAAAATCTTATTTTCTTGGGAAATCCTAGCTTAAGACTAGACGTAGATTAAATGTTAAACACTAAAACAGGAGTCTTCATGTGTTTGAAGCCTGATCAGAGACTGGAAAACCTGTCACTGACTTATGAGACAGTTATCAGGACTCAGCAGACACGAAGACCCTGCAGTGACCACACACCTCTGTGATCAGCTGTCAGTGGGCAGAACTGCAGGATGGACGAGGATGAGAACCGAGATAACGAGCGTGCAGTCTGTGATCTACTGTGGGAAGGCTGAGGAAAAGTGGAGGCGGCTTTGAAAGTAGATGCCGCTCGTCCCTCTGGTAAATATAGTGTCGAGCGACAACCAGCCGCACCCTTCACACTGGGCCCTGAGACGTCTGGAGGAATGCTCACCCCGTGTCACTGAGGCCACGTAGGCTTACGATGCCGGTAAAGTTCAGGGAAGAGATAAGCTTCTGGCTGAACACCAGAAGGATTCGCTGAAGATATCTGAGAGCAGATACGTATGCAGCCTTTCATGCCTGTAGTTACAAAGTTCTACAGAACTGTGTGGCGTGTGGTAATTTTTTCCTCATTTTAGCAAAATATCTCATAAACCACTTGTTGTATTTTAATAAAACTCAAAGAAAATAATCAGTTGATGCACAGCTACAACTACCGGTAATTGACTTTTGGAGCCAACCCAGTTAAAGATGACTGCCACAGCTAAGACTTAAACTAAACAAGCCGTACCCCAAGCCCAAGGTCCCCCGCGATGTTTGAATAGTGAGTATTTGTAGTTTTGGAGATGAGTGCTTTCCTGGACTGGAACTGAACAGGGAATGTAAGAATACCTCAATGTTTTTGGTGCCAGATATTCAAGTGAGTAGGAGTTACACTGTGGAGAAGAACAGAGGTAGTTTTTCATTTTGTTTTTTCTTGTCAGAGGCAAAGCAGAGTGACGAATCCTGGCAAGAGGAGGAAGCAGTTTTATCCACCACCAGATGCAATGGTGGAGCCAGGGGGTGGCCATTGGTGGCCTTGATCCCCATAATTATTCTTTAGCTATCCCAGTCATTTGAAAACTATAACTACTACAAGCATTATAAAAATAAAATAAAAAATTTAAAACGTATGTATATAGAGGTAGTCCCCGACTTACGAGCGAGTTCCGTACCTACGGGCCGTTCGTAAGTTGAAAATTCGTAAGTAGATCACAATTTTTTTAATTTTTATAAATAAATAGATGTACAGTACTGTACAGTTACCAAACACTTAGCCTATCCTAACACATTTTTTAAAGATGAAGGAATGAGTTGAATTGTCTCCCTTTCACATAAAGGGAGCTAGCTCCCTTTATGTGAATGGTGCCTGCTAGGGAGGAGGGAGACAATTCAACTCACTCTTTAACTATGTTAGGATAGGCTAAGTGCTTGGTAACTGTACAATACTGTACATTTATTTATTTATTATAAAAATTAAAAAATATATATATAAAAAAATTATATATATATATATATACATATATATACACAAAGTAGTTGTGTCAAACCAGTTTGACTCTGTTTGTTTAAAGGCTTTGGATCAAGTGGCGCCTATTAAACCTAGAAGACCAAAACTCAGGGCCGAACCGTGGCTGAATGACACGACCAGAGCTGCCAGGCAGCAATGCCGAAAGGCGGAGAGGAAATGGAAAAAAGACAGACTGCAGGTCTCTTTTCAGATGGTAAAAGAGAGCTGGCGCCGATATCAGAAAGCAGTGAAAACTGCTAAATCACAATACTTCTCTGATATCATTGCTGCAAACTCTCGTAACCCTCGAGTTCTGTTCTCCACCCTAAACTCTGTTCTCCACCTCACTGAACAATCACCCATGGAAGCCTCGACTGAGCTGTGCGAGAACTTCCAACATTTCTTTTTAGATAAAATCGCAACCACCAGGGCTCTCATTTCTCCTCCATCTCACGATCCATCCATCCCACCTCAATCTGTTGCTGTGTTTGACCATTTTGAACCAGTCTCTCTGTCCTCTCTAGAGCAGGTCATGTGCAGCCTGAAACCATCTGGCTCCCCCTTCGATGTGGTCCCCCCTCGGCTTCTAAAGGAGGTTTTTCACACTCTAGGTCCCTCCATTCTCTCGATTGTAAATAGCAGTCTATCCTCGGGTGTGGTGCCAAAATCATTAAAACATGCTGCTGTTCAACCCCTCCTGAAAAAACCAAACCTCGACCCGTCAGTATTATCCAACTTCAGGCCTGTCTCCAGACTCCCATTTGTTTCTAAACTTCTAGAGAAAATAGTTGAGTCCCAACTAAAGTGCTTCCTGGAGGATCACGCTATCCCCGAGCTATTCCAGTCTGGCTTCAAATCCCTCCACAGCACTGAGACTGCCCTACTGAAGGTTTTTAACGACATCTTCCTATCCACAGATACTGGTGACTCTGTGCTGCTTGTCCTATTGGACCTCACATCCGCTTTCGACACCATCGACCATGAGATCCTCATTGCTAGGTTGGAGCAGTGGGTGGGCATCTCAGGATCAGCCCTAAACTGGTTCAGATCCTACCTCTCTGACAGGTCTTTTTGTGTGTCCATCAATGATTTTACTTCTGCAGTGGCGGCTCTTAAATGGGGGGTTCCGCAGGGGTCCATCCTGGGTCCTCTCTTGTTCTCCTTATACCTGCTGCCACTCGGTGCTATTTTCCGGAAACACAATATACCCTTCCACTTCTACGCTGATGACTGTCAAATTTACTTCCCCCTAAGACAAAATGGTACAGGCTCTATTCAACCTCTGCTCGACTGCCTGGCTGACATCAGGGACTGGATGGCTTTAAATTTCTTAAGCTTCAACGATAAGAAGTCGGAAGCCATATTGTTCCTTCCCAATGACACAACCTCAAACCACTGCATTGACCTGTCTGCTCTACCCCTGTCCGAAAAACAAAAAGTCACAAATCTGGGAGTGATAATGGATCCTTCCATGAAACTCAACAGTCATGTAAACATGATCGTCAAATCCTGTTTTTTCCAGCTGAGGCGTCTGTCTAAGCTGAAGCCCATATTATCAAAAAACAACCTGGAGACAGTGATTCACGCATTCATTACATCTAGGCTGGATTACTGCAATTCCCTTCTGCTTGGCGTCAGTCAAGCCACCATTGCACGATTACAACTGGTTCAGAACGCAGCTGCCCGATTTTTAACCAGCACACGCAAAAGAGAGCACATTACACCAGTCTTGGCCTCCCTTCACTGGCTACCGGTTCATCTTCGAATCCAATTCAAAATTCTCATGTATGTCTACAAATCGCTGAACAGTCTCGCCCCCGCCTATCTCTCGGATCTGATACACCCATATGTCCCTCCACGTGCTTTGAGGTCAGAGGATCAGGTACTCTTAATAGTTCCAGAAACTCGCCTTAAGCGCAGGGGTGACAGGGCGTTCTCTGTAGCAGGCCCAAGACTCTGGAACGAGTTACCGCTGCTCATCAAACAGGCCCCCTCCCTCTCGGTTTTCAAATCCCGGTTAAAAACTCACTACTACTCCATTGCTTTCAATGCCAGCTGATTTGTATTGGATCGTTTTATTTATGATCTGCAATGTTTTTATGTTTTTCGTGTTGTACTTCATTGTCTGTTGCCTGTTGCATGTTTGTTTGTCCAGCACTTTGTGTGGACTTGTTCCTGTTTAAAGTGCTTTATAAATAAAATGGTATGGTATGGTAAAGTATATACTGAGGCGCTTTAAACCCTTCCCACACTCTTTCAATATTCTAAACAATGTTTCTAAACTCTAAATGCTCTAAAACAGGGGTCTGCAACCTGCGGCTCTGGAGCCACATGTGGCTCTTTGGTCCCTCCGGAGTGGCTCTTTCAAGCTTTGAGTTCTGAATTTTATTGGATGTTATACCCACAACAAAAAAAATGACTAGCTTTACCAGTTTTCCTGTCATTTCCTTTACAAATATGCAGATAATACCGGTAGTACTAATACACAGAGTAAATTATACTCCCTTTAACTTTATGCTTTATTTCTTCAAAGTACTTAATTTCGCCAGAATAAAAAAAAACACATACCCGGTAAGCCTGCACAGTTCATTGTTTTAGGTTTTTTTTTTTTAATGGCAAATTAATATATATATTTTTCTTTACAAGAATCCAGTTAGACTTGCAGCCTGGATATGGGCACCACTGACCCCCTGCAACCTGAAAAGGAAGAAGCAAGTAAAGATAATGGATGGATAAATGAATGGATGAGTGGAATCTAGTCTTTTTTTGTCGCAAAATGTAAAAATATCAATACAGTACATTTTAACAATCATTGGATGTTTTTATTTTTTTTTATAGTTTCACGCCTACTGGCCAGAAAAGCCCCCTCTAAGAAACTTGAAGTGGCCCATGGGCCACCAGTTGAAAATGACAATTGTAGCAGGTTTTGTGGCTCTGGACCCGTTTAATTTAGTGAACAAAGGGGCAGAAAGGGCTCCTTTTATCGTAAAGGTTACAGACCCCTGCTCTAAAAGAACTCAGTATGTGATGAACTGAGCTCTCTGCCTCGGCTGCGCTCTCGACCATGCCCACGTCTCCACTCTGCATGGAGATCAGCTGATCAGCTGCAGGAGGAAGTTACCCCACAGCTGTGGACTGCACACAGGTGCTAAATCGTTTAAAATAATTTATTTTAAATGAAAAATTTCATGTCAATCATGTGGCTCATCCATCAGTCAGCCAATTGTGTGTCATGTCCAATCTTAAATTTGAAAAACTGCGATAGAGCGAGTCCACGAAAAACAAATAGATATAGATAGATAGATAGATAGATAGATAGATAGATAGATAGATAGATAGATAGATAGATAGATAGATAGATAGATAGATAGATAGATAGATAGATAGATAGATAGATAGATAGATAGATAGATAGATAGATAGATAGATAGATAGATAGATAGATAGATAGATAGATAGATAGATAGATAGATAGATAGATAGATAGATAGATAGATAGATAGATAGATAGATAGATAGATAGATAGATAGATAGATAGATAGATAGATAGATAGATAGATAGATAGATAGATAGATAGATAGATAGATAGATATGGTGGTGGCCATCTTGGATTTTGACATGTCAAACCCAGTATTTGAAAGGAGAGCTTCTTACACCTAGATGCAGCCACACCAAAATGGATGTCGGCGCCTCATTCATTTAGTAAATTATCCAGCTTACAAGATGGACACACAGACAGAGGGTATTTCCACTTCCCCTCTTTGCTCCACGACAGGGACAATAAAGATTTGAACTCAGTCAGTTTTGTAGATGTTGAGCTAAAATGTGCTGTGGTAGTAGAATCACTCCCAACCCATGCTCTCTTGTAAATGAGTCCCCGAGGCTCAGTGGGATTAACCTGTCTAAATAAAGGTTGAACGAATTAACAGATCGCACGAGATTTTGTGATAATACGTAAGTCTGTTGTTTTCAAAGTTTGACTAAAGCGGGTTTAACTTTGTCATTTATCATTTTTAGATGTCTCGGTTTAAAACTCTGAAGGTCATGACATGAAGGTCAGCAGGTGTTGTGCTCTCCTTCAAGCAATGCTAAATGTTTAGTTTTAATCCTGTTTCCTAAACAATTTGAGTTGAATTGTCCGGTGTTGTCACAAGCGCTGTGTGCTGTGCTCTAATCTGAAGTATCTCTGTCTGTAATTCGACCTGCTTGCTAAGACTATTTACAGATTGAAAACCTCGACAAAAAGACGAGCGAACCCTGGTTTATCTCAAGCATCTGAAAATGTAGATCACTGCAGATGAAAACTTAGATATCATTCCTAAGATTAAAAAAATAATCAAGACACATCCAAATCCAGACTCATATTTTGTGCAGTATAAGTGTAAAAGATCTGGAAGAGCAAGGATATTAGCATTGCAACAAAAGTCAGACTGGTCAACGCAATTGTCTTCCCTATAATGATGTATGATTGCGAAAGTTGGACGCTTAGAAAAGAAGAGAAAAGAAAAGTCGAAGCTCTCGAACTTTGGTGTTGGAGGAGAATGCTAAGAATATCTTGGACTGCCATGATGAAGAACAAGGCAGTTTTGGACCGCGTTAAACCGATAATGTCATTAATGGGCAAAATTACCAAACAGCAGCTCTCATATTTTGGCCATGTGATGCGTGCTGATTCTTTAGAAACGCCAGTGATGCTTGGAAAAGTCAGTGGAAAAAGAAGACAAGGCCGCCAAAGAACAAGATGGCTCGACACTATCAATGAATATGCCAATTGCGGAATTGAAAGAATTGGTGAAAGACAGGAAGGCGTGGAGTACGAAGATTCATAAAATGACCGAAAGTCGGATGCGACTGATCGGATAATCATCATCATCATCAAGTGTAAAACAGAATAAAAATCTGATCACATGAACTCTAAAACTGATTTCCTACCAGTTTCTCCATTTCCTGCTCCCGCAGCCTCTCCTCCCTCTGCCAGCGGTGGTATTCCAGCAGCTCGTCCTCGTTGTCGCTGATCTCAGAGATGCTGTTTTTGCGTTCCCGGGTGTGAGGTTTCACAAGATTCCCTTCCCTGCTGAGGGATCCTTTCACACTCAGGGAGGGGGTCTTCCTTTGGCTGTGAGGGCTGGGAAGAGGAGACAAGGCAGATGCTGGCCCCGAGCCTGATGTGACGGCGCATGCCGGGCCGAGCTGTGGCACCCTGCTCCCTGACT
>JBBPBX010077623.1:0-16824 GCA_038048925.1 Garcialebias charrua | reverse complement strand
GCATGATTTTTTTTAACTCTTTTTTTTCCCACTTGCTATCAAAGGAAGGATTCTAATGAGGAACTATTTTATGAAAGAGTAAAGTTTTGGGAGATAAAGCAGCATGATTTAGTGCTAAGCAATGTTGCCTCACACCAAGAGGGTCTAAGGTTTAGGCCCTGGGTGGGCCTGGAGTGTTTCTGGGTCAAGTTTACATGTTTTTATGTAAACATATGCTTTTTTGTCTAGTACTCAGGTTTTCTCCCAGTGTCCAAAAACATGACGTAGTATCTCACATGTTTTTGACATGCTCACATCACTCACCAGAATGGCATCATATTAGAACAAAGCCTCAGTGAATGACACAATAATCAGGAAGATGCTATTTAAGATAAAGTAGAAGCAAAACAATAGCAGATTACTCTAAAAATCTTGCTAGGTCCAAAACTAGAAAAATGCTAGCAAAAAGCAAAAATTGTTAGGAAAAAAAAGTGCTAAAAAAAAAAAAACACTATAAAACCATGACCGTGCTAACTGAGAGCCAGAAATAGCGATCTGCTTGCAAGATCTAGGATACAGTAGCCAAGCTTCATATGAAAAAATTAAATACATCCCTGAATATAAAAGAACTCCGAAATTACCAGCCACAGTCGGGTTGTGCCTGTGAGTTTCAAATTTTTGCTGCCAGATGGTCTTGTTTTCCGTAGCGATGGTGGTATAGTGGTGAGCATAGCTGCTTTGACCTGGGTTTGATTCCCAGCCATCGCAGTCAGATAGAGTCTGTTTTCCGTTACCTCTGTTGTCTCAGTGCCATAATCATTGGGTAACCTGTTGCAGACCAGGTTTTGGAAGGAAGGATATCTAACCATAAAACTTGAATATGACTTCACATTCTATAGTAAACACAAAAAACAATGGCAGGTGAATCAAACTCATGTACATTTGCCCGTTCTTTTTGTAGCCATGAAGGCATCACTACATACTGCTAGAATGGAAAAATGTGAATGCATTGTAGCATGATTTTTTTTAACTCTTTTTTTTCCCACTTGCTATCAAAGGAAGGATTCTAATGAGGAACTATTTTATGAAAGAGTAAAGTTTTGGGAGATAAAGCAGCATGATTTAGTGCTAAGCAATGTTGCCTCACACCAAGAGGGTCTAAGGTTTAGGCCCTGGGTGGGCCTGGAGTGTTTCTGGGTCAAGTTTACATGTTTTTATGTAAACATATGCTTTTTTGTCTAGTACTCAGGTTTTCTCCCAGTGTCCAAAAACATGACGTAGTATCTCACATGTTTTTGACATGCTCACATCACTCACCAGAATGGCATCATATTAGAACAAAGCCTCAGTGAATGACACAATAATCAGGAAGATGCTATTTAAGATAAAGTAGAAGCAAAACAATAGCAGATGATTCTAAAAATCTTGCTAAGTCCAAAACTAGAAAAATGCTAGCAAAAAGCAAAAATGGTTAGGAAAAAAAAGTGCTAAAAATAAAAAAAACTATAAAACCATGACCGTGCTAACTGAGAACCATAAATAGCGATCTGCTTGCAAGATCTGGGATACAGTAGCCAAGCTTCATATGAAAAAATTAAATGCCGTACATCCCTGAATATAAAATAACTCCGAAATTACCAGCCACAGCCAGGTTGTACCTGTGAGTTTCAAATTTTGCTGCCAGATGGTCTTGTTTTCCGTAGCAATGGTGGTATAGTGGTGAGCATAGCTGCCTTCCAAGCAGTTGACCTGGGTTCGATTCCCAGCCATTGCAGTCAGATAGAGTCTGTTTTTTGTTACCTCTGTTGTCTCAGTGCCATAATCATTGGGTAACCTGTTGCAGATCAGGGGCCTCATGTACAAAGACTTGCGTGGATTTCTTACTGAAAAGTGACGTACGGTCAAATCCAGAAAACTGCGTACGCACAAAAAATCCAGATGTATCAAACTGTGCGTACGCTGGTATCCACGCACATTGCTTTTGTACATCACAATCAACGTGGAATTGAGCGCACATGAGAGAGTGGCCGACTCCGCCTTTGACACGCCTCCATATAAATATGCAAATTCATTTAAATATGCCCTGCACCGGCGGAATGTCGTCTCTGCTCCATTGCAAATCATGTCGAAACGTGGTAAAAAGAGCAACTTCACGGACTGTGAACAGGAGACACTTCTGAGTGAGGTAGAGAGGCACGGAAAAAGGTTTTATTTGGCACGCTCAGCGCACAACAAACTGTCCACTTTTAAACGAGAAGTTGACCAAGCTTTTCTAACATTTCTAGATAGATCACTGGGTAGCATGTTTGCCTTTTGTCCCAAAGCTCATGAGTTCAAATCCCGCATGGTACAATGTTTATTATTATTTTTTTATTCATTCCAGATTTAAAGAACACAGGAAAACTATTTAAATAAAACAACAAGAAATAAAACAATACATGAAATGAAAGGAAGCAGAAGATTTCTTGTTTTGTAAATAGTTTTCATGTGTATTTAAATCTGGAATGAAAAAAAAAAAACATTGTACCATGCGGGATTTGAACTCATGAGCTTTGGGACGAAAGGCGAACACGATACCCAGTGACCTATCTAGGCATGTTAACATAACTTGGCCAGCTTCTTATTTAAACAAATCGCAACTCATAAGGCCATTGTTGTCAATATTGTTGCCACTATTTTGCGCATGCTTTTATATCCACTCATCTAATTGCGTCCATGTGGATGTAATAATTGTTAATCATGTGTGTTTGGTGGGATTAATGATTATTTTCACATCATGAACACAGTTTCTCAGGATCACCTGTAAGTGTCGCCAAAGGAACCAAAACCAAAGAAACGTGCGTACGCCAGCTCTGGAGCTGGCGTGGGGCAGCGCACATTTCCACGTTCAGTTCTGTTTTGATACATACGGAGTTTTGCGTGGATAGTGACGTACGCAAGGTTTTTGTGCGTACGCACCGTTGATACATAAGGCCCCAGGTTTTGGAAGGATGGATATCTAACCATACAACTTGAATATGACTTCACATGCTATAGTAAACACAAAAAACAATGGCAGGTGAAACAAACTCATGTACATTTGCCAGTTCTTTTTGTAGCCATGAAGGCATCACTACATACTGCTAGAATGGAAAAATGTGAATGCATTGTAGCATGATTTTTTTTAACTCTTTTTTTTCCCACTTGCTATCAAAGGAAGGATTCTAATGAGGAACTATTTTATGAAAGAGTAAAGTTTTGGGAGATAAAGCAGCATGATTTAGTGCTAAGCAATGTTGCCTCACACCAAGAGGGTCTAAGGTTTAGGCCCTGGGTGGGCCTGGAGTGTTTCTGGGTCAAGTTTACATGTTTTTATGTAAACATATGCTTTTTTGTCTAGTACTCAGGTTTTCTCCCAGTGTCCAAAAACATGACGTAGTATCTCACATGTTTTTGACATGCTCACATCACTCACCAGAATGGCATCATATTAGAACAAAGCCTCAGTGAATGACACAATAATCAGGAAGATGCTATTTAAGATAAAGTAGAAGCAAAACAATAGCAGATGATTCTAAAAATCTTGCTAAGTCCAAAACTAGAAAAATTCTAGCAAAAAGCAAAAATTGATAGGAAAAAAAAGTGCTAAAAATAAAAAAAAACACTATAAAACCATGACCGTGCTAACTGAGAGCCATAAATAGCGATCTGCTTGCAAGATCTGGGATACAGTAGCCAAGCTTCATATGAAAAAATTAAATGCCGTACATCCCTGAACATAAAATAACTCCGAAATTACCAGCCACTGCCAGGTTGTACCTGTGAGTTTCAAATTTTTGCTGCCAGATGGTCTTGTTTTCCGTAGCAATGGTGGTATAGTGGTGAGCATAGCTGCCTTCCAAGCAGTTGACCTGGGTTCGATTCCCAGCCATTGCAGTCAGATAGAGTCTGTTTTTCGATACCTCTGTTGTCTCAGTGCCATAATCATTGGGTAACCTGGGGCCTCATGTATCAACCGTGCGTGCGCACAAAAACATTGCGCACGTCACTTCCCACGCAAAACCCCGTATGTAACAAAACTGAAATGAACGTGAATATCTGCGCATCCAAGTACATTTCCACGCCAGCTCCCCTGTTGGCGTACGCACGTTTCTGTGGTTATTGTTCCTTTGGCGACACTTACAGGTGCTTCCGAGAAACTGAAGCCCCACAGTCTGTGGTTGACTTTAAGAGCGGCTTGAAGACCTTTCTTTTCAACCGAGCACTCTACCTCCCATGATTCTACTTTTGATCTTAGCTGATACTGTTGTTGATTTTAATTGTCTTATTATTTGTTTTATTGACATTCAATTATGTTGCACCTTGTAGCACTTTGAGATTTTCATTAATGAAAAGTGCGTTATAAATTGTATTCATTATTATTATTATTATTATTATTATTATTATTATTATTATTATTAACTGTTCATGATGTGAAAATGATTAATATTCCCACCAAACACACGATTAACAAATATCCACATGACGCAGTAAATAAAGGACGCGCAAAGTTGTGCCAAAAATAAATTCAACAGGAACGGATTCATTCAGCCTTACTGGAGGATATAATAGTGTAACACGCAGAGCATTTATTTATAAACAGATATAATCTTCTGATCTAGGATATGGCTTATCAGCCGTTTTCAGAAATAATCATTTTTCAGTTTGGCACTGCTGCGCTCTGGAGCAACACAGGAACCGTGCACAACGCGTGCAGAAGCAGCGATCAAACTGTTCCCGAGCTATGAGGGAGCTGCAGGCCGATCAGGGCAGTCCAGTCCACACAAAGCCTGATCAATGGAATGTCTCATCCTATATGATTCCAAAGGCTGAGTGGTCGCGCTTTGGAGCGCGCGCGCACCCTCACCGGTGCGGCAGCTGGAGGTGATTCATAATCAGCGTTTATTGTAGATTTCTCCAAAATGACACGTGAAAGTACACCATATATAACTTGTAGGAGAGTAAAAGCTTCACAGACAAACAGATTGCGCACAAGGCTGCGGGGCGCGCAGCGTTTGGAGACTCCAACATCACGTCATGTCATGAAAACTCTCCACTGAGACGCACAGACCCGTTTCTTCATATCATCTATTAAATAAACAAAGATCTATGTTCAACCAAACATCTAAGTTCCTCTGTGTTTACAGTAATTATGGTAATAAACTCGTGCGCAAAGTTAATATTTTCACTCAGAATGAATGGATGTGCCGGGTGCGCACCAAAGCAGGGTGAGCGCACACACAAATACCGACACACAATCACTCGTTCTTTGCGTGATGAACACATTTTATTACTATTCTTACTTAGGATTATTTTCCTCACTCATATTATATTAAATTCATTATTTTCCTGAATCTAGAAATGATTTCTGATCGCGCAGGGATCAAACAAACATGTCCTTCACACATGCAGGAAGTAATTTGCATCTGTTTAACATATGTAAATGAAGGCGTGTCAGGGGAGGTGTCTCACGTGCGCTCAGTTCCACGTTGGTTGTGATGTACAAAAGGAATGTGCGTGGATTCCGGTGTACGCACAGTTTGATAAATCTGGATTTTTTTGTGCGTGCACACTTTTCTAGATTTGACCGTACGTCACTTTTCAGTGGGAAATCCACGCAAGTCTTTGTACATGAGGCCCCAGTTGCAGATCAGGGGGCTCATGTACAAAGACTTGCGTGGATTTCTTACTGAAAAGTGACGTACGGTCAAATCCAGAAAACTGCGTACGCACAAAAAATCCAGATGTATCAAACTGTGCGTACGCCGGTATCCACGCTCATTGCTTTTGTACATCACAATCAACGTGGAATTGAGCGCACATGAGAGAGTGGCCGACTCCGCCTTTGACACGCCTCCATATAAATATGCAAATTCATTTAAATATGCCCTGCACCGGCGGAATGTCGTCTCTGCTCCATTGCAAATCATGTCGAAACGTGGTAAAAAGAGAAACTTCACGGACTGTGAACAGGAGACACTTCTGAGTGAGGTAGAGAGGCACGGAAAAAGGTTTTATTTGGCACACTCAGCGCACAACAAACTGTCCACTTTTAAACGAGAAGTTGACCAAGATTTTCTAACATGCCTAGATAGGTCACTGGGTAGCATGTTTTTTTTATTTTGTCCCAAAGCTCATGAGTTCAAATCCCGCATGGTACAATGTTTATTATTATTTTTTTATTCATTCCAGATTTAAAGAACACAGGAACACTATTTAAATAAAACAACAAGAAATAAAACAATACATGAAATGAAAGGAAGCAGAAGATTTCTTGTTTTGTAAATAGTTTTCATGTGTATTTAAATCTGGAATGAAAAAAAAAAAACATTGTACCATACGGGATTTGAACTCATGAGCTTTGGGACGAAAGGCAAACACAATACCCAGTGACCTATCTAGGCATGTCAATATAATGTGGCCAGCTTCTTATTTAAACAAATCGCAACTCATAAGGCCATTGTTGTCAATATTGTTGCCACTATTCTGCGCATGCTTTTATATCCACTCATCTAATTGCGTCCATGTGGATGTAATAATTGTTAATCATGTGTGTTTGGTGGGATTAATGATTATTTTCACATCATGAACACAGTTTCTCAGGATCACCTGTAAGTGTCGCCAAAGGAACCAAAACCACAGAAACGTGCGTACGCCAGCTCTGGAGCTGGCGTGGGGCAGCACACATTTCCACGTTCAGTTCTGTTTTGATACATACGGAGTTTTGCGTGGATAGTGACGTACGCAAGGTTTTTGTGCGTACGTACCGTTGATACATAAGGCCCCAGGTTTTGGAAGGATGGATATCTAACCATACAACTTGAATATGACTTCACATGCTATAGTAAACACAAAAAACAATGGCAGGTGAAACAAACTCATGTACATTTGCCAGTTCTTTTTGTAGCCATGAAGGCATCACTACATACTGCTAGAATGGAAAAATGTGAATGCATTGTAGCATGATTTTTTTTAACTCTTTTTTTTCCCACTTGCTATCAAAGGAAGGATTCTAATGAGGAACTATTTTATGAAAGAGTAAAGTTTTGGGAGATAAAGCAGCATGATTTAGTGCTAAGCAATGTTGCCTCACACCAAGAGGGTCTAAGGTTTAGGCCCTGGGTGGGCCTGGAGTGTTTCTGGGTCAAGTTTACATGTTTTTATGTAAACATATGCTTTTTTGTCTAGTACTCAGGTTTTCTCCCAGTGTCCAAAAACATGACGTAGTATCTCACATGTTTTTGACATGCTCACATCACTCACCAGAATGGCATCATATTAGAACAAAGCCTCAGTGAATGACACAATAATCAGGAAGATGCTATTTAAGATAAAAAAGAAGCAAAACAATAGCAGATGATTCTAAAAATCTTGCTATGTCCAAAACTAGAAAAATGCTAGCAAAAAGCAAAAATGGTTAGGAAAAAAATGTGCTAAATATAAAAAAAACACTATAAAACCATGACCGTGCTAACTGAGAACCATAAATAGCGATCTGCTTGCAAGATCTGGGATACAGTAGCCAAGCTTCATATGAAAAAATTAAATGCCGTACATCCCTGAATATAAAATAACTCAGAAATTACCAGCCACAGCCAGGTTGTACCTGTGAGTTTCAAATTTTTGCTGCCAGATGGTCTTGTTTTCCGTGGCAATGGTGGTATAGTGGTGAGCATAGCTGCCTTCCAAGCAGTTGACCTGGGTTCGATTCCCAGCTATTGCAGTCAGATAGAGTCTGTTTTTCGTTACCTCTGTTGTCTCAGTGCCATAATTATTGGGTAACCTGGGGCCTCATGTATCAAAGACTTGCGTGGATTTCTTACTGAAAAGTGACGTACGGTCATATCCAGAAAAGTGTCTACGCACAAAAAAATCCAGATTTATCAAGCTGTGCGTACACCGGTATCCACGCACATTCCTTTTGTACATCACAATGAACGTGGAACTGAGCGCACGTCAGACACCTCCCCTGACACGCCTACATTTACATATGTTAAACAGATGCAAATTACTTCCTGCATGTGTGAAGGACTGTTTGTTTGATCCCTGCGCGATCAGAAATCATTTCTAGATTCAGGAAAACAATGGATGTAATATAATATGAGTGAGGACAAACATCCCAAGTAAGAATAGTAATAAACTGTGTTCATCACGCAAAGAACGAGTGATTGTGTGCCGGTATTCGTGTGCGCTCACGCTGCTGTCAGGTGCGCCACCGGCTCATTCATTCATTCTGAGTGAAAATATTAACTTTGCGCACGAGTTAATTACCATAATTACTGTAAACACAGAGGAACTTACTTGGATGTTTGCTAGAACATAGATCTTCGTTTATTTAATAGATGATATGAAGAAACGAGTCTCTGCGTCTCAGTGGAGACTTTTCATGACATGACGTGATGTTGGAGTCTCCAAAGCGCGCGCTGCAGCCTTGTGCGCAATCTGTTTGTCTGTGAAGCTTTTACTCCCATACAAGTTATAAATGGTGTACTTTCACGTGTCATTTTGGAGACATCTACAATAAACACAGATAATGACACACCTCCACTGCCGTGTAACACCGGCGAGGGTGCACGCGCGCTCAAAGCGCGACCATAACTCAGCCTTTGGGATCATATGGATGAGACCATTCCATTGGACATGAATCGGCTTTGTGTGGACTGGACTGGCACAGCCCTGATCGACCTGCCAGCTCCCTCTAAGCTCCTGTGGAACCCCAGTTTCTGCACGTGCACGCGTGATGCGCGGCCCCTGTGTTGCGCCAGTGCGCAGCAGTGCCAAACTGAAAAATGATTATTTCTGAAAACGGCTGATAAGCCATATCCTAGATCAGAGAATTATATCTGTTTATAAATAAATGCTCTGCGTGTTACACTATCTATATCCTCCAGTAAGGCTGAATGTATCCGTTCCTGTTACATTTATTTTTTGCACAACTTTGCGCGTCCATGTGGATGTACTTGTTAATCGTGTGTTTGGTGGGAATATTAATCATTTTCACATCATGAACAGTTAATAGTAATAATAATAATAATAATAATAATAATAATAATAATAATAATAATAATAATAATAATAATGAATTCAATTTATAACGCACCTTTCATTAATGGAAATCTCAAAGTGCTACAAAGTGCAACAGAATTAAATGTCGATAAAACAAATAATAAAACAGTTAAAATCAACAACAGTATCAACTAAGATCAAAAGTAGAATCATGAGGAGGAAGAGTATGCTCGGTTAAAAAGAAAGGTCTTCAAGCCGCTCTTAAAGTCAACCACAGACTGTGGGGCTTCAGTTTCTCAGAAGCACCTGTAAGTGTCGCCAAAGGAACAAGAACCACAGAAACGTGCGTACGCAAGCAGGGGAGCTGGCGTGGAAATGTACGTGGATGCGCAGATATTCACGTTCATTTCAGTTTTGATACATACGGGGTTTTGCGTGGAAAGTGACGTGCGCAATGTTTTTGTGCGCACGCACGGTTGATACATGAGGCCCCTGGGGGCCTCATGTACAAAGACTTGCGTGGATTTCTTACTGAAAAGTGACGTACGGTCAAATCCAGAAAACTGCGTACGCACAAAAAATCCAGATGTATCAAACTGTGCGTACGCCGGTATCCACGCACATTGCTTTTGTACATCACAATCAACGTGGAATTGAGCGCACATGAGAGAGTGGCCGACTCCGCCTTTGACACGCCTCCATATAAATATGCAAATTCATTTAAATACGCCCTGCACCGGCGGAATGTCGTCTCTGCTCCATTGCAAATCATGTCGAAACGTGGTAAAAAGAGCAACTTCACGGACTGTGAACAGGAGACACTTCTGAGTGAGGTAGAGAGGCACGGAAAAAGGTTTTATTTGGCACGCTCAGCGCACAACAAACTGTCCACTTTTAAACGAGAAGTTGACCAGTCTTTTCTAACATGCCTAGATAGGTCACTGGGTAGCATGTTTGCCTTTTGTCCCAAAGCTCATGAGTTCAAATCCCGCATGGTACAATGTTTATTATTATTTTTTTATTCATTCCAGATTTAAAGAACACAGGAAAACTATTTAAATAAAACAACAAGAAATAAAACAATACATGAAATGAAAGGAAGCAGAAGATTTCTTGTTTTGTAAATAGTTTTCATGTGTATTTAAATCTGGAATGAAAAAAAAAAACATTGTACCATGCGGGATTTGAACTCATGAGCTTTGGGACGAAAGGCGAACACGATACCCAGTGACCTATCTAGGCATGTTAACATAACTTGGCCAGCTTCTTATTTAAACAAATCGCAACTCATAAGGCCATTGTTGTCAATATTGTTGCCACTATTTTGCGCATGCTTTTATATCCACTCATCTAATTGCGTCCATGTGGATGTAATAATTGTTAATCATGTGTGTTTGGTGGGATTAATGATTATTTTCACATCATGAACACAGTTTCTCAGGATCACCTGTAAGTGTCGCCAAAGGAACCAAAACCACAGAAACGTGCGTACGCCAGCTCTGGAGCTGGCGTGGGGCAGCGCACATTTCCACGTTCAGTTCTGTTTTGATACATACAGAGTTTTGCGTGGATGGTGACGTACGCAAGGTTTTTGTGCGTACGCACCGTTGATACATGAGGCCCCAGGTTTTGGAAGGATGGATATCTAACCATACAACTTGAATATGACTTCACATGCTATAGTAAACACAAAAAACAATGGCAGGTGAAACAAACTCATGTACATTTGCCGGTTCTTTTTGTAGCCAAGGCATCACTACATACTGCTAGAATGGAAAAATGTGAATGCATTGTAGCATGATTTTTTTTAACTCTTTTTTTTCCCACTTGCTATCAAAGGAAGGATTCTAATGAGGAACTATTTTATGAAAGAGTAAAGTTTTGGGAGATAAAGCAGCATGATTTAGTGCTAAGCAATGTTGCCTCACACCAAGAGGGTCTAAGGTTTAGGCCCTGGGTGGGCCTGGAGTGTTTCTGGGTCAAGTTTACATGTTTTTATGTAAACATATGCTTTTTTGTCTAGTACTCAGGTTTTCTCCCAGTGTCCAAAAACATGACGTAGTATCTCACATGTTTTTGACATGCTCACATCACTCACCAGAATGGCATCATATTAGAACAAAGCCTCAATGAATGACACAATAATCAGGAAGATGCTATTTAAGATAAAGTAGAAGCAAAACAATAGCAGATGACTCTAAAAATCTTGCTAGGTCCAAAACTAGAAAAATGCTAGTAAAAAGCAAAAATGGTTAGGAAAAAAAAGTGCTAAAAATAAAAATAAAAACACTATAAAACCACGACCGTGCTAACTGAGAACCATAAATAGCGATCTGCTTGCAAGATCTGGGATACAGTAGCCAAGCTTCATATGAAAAAATTAAATGCCGTACATCCCTGAATATAAAATAACTCCGAAATTACCAGCCACAGTCGGGTTGTGCCTGTGAGTTTCAAATTTTTGCTGCCAGATCATCTTGTTTTCCGTAGCGATGGTGGTATAGTGGTGAGCATAGCTGCCTTCCAAGCAGTTTACCTAGGTTCGATTCCCAGCCATTGCAGTCAGATAGAGTCTGTTTTTCGTTACCTCTGATGTCTCAGTGCCATAATCATTGGGTAACCTGTTGCAGATCAGGGGCCTCATGTATCAAAGACTTGCGTGGATTTCTTACTGAAAAGTGACGTACGGTCAAATCCAGAAAAGTGTCTACGCACAAAAAGATCCAGATTTATCAAACTGTGCGTACACCTGAATCCACGCACATTCCTTTTGTACATCACAATTGACGTGGAACTGAGCGCACGTGAGACACCTCCCCTGACACGCCTACATTTACATATGTTAAACAGATGCAAATTACTTCCTGCATGTGTGAAGGACATGTTTGTTTGATCCCTGCGCGATCAGAAATGATCTCTAGATTCAGGAAAACAATGGATTTAATATAATATGAGTGAGGACAAACATCCTAAGTAAGAATAGTAATAAACTGTGTTCATCACGCAAAGAACGAGTGATTGTGTGCCGGTATTCGTGTGCGCGCACGCTGCTGTCAGGTGCGCCACCGGCTCATTCATTCATTCTGAGTGAAAATATTAACTTTGCGCACGAGTTAATTACCATAATTACTGTAAACACAGAGGAACTTACTTGGATGTTTGCTAGAACATAGATCTTCGTTTATTTAATAGATGATATGAAGAAACGAGTCTCTGCGTCTCAGTGGAGACTTTTCATGACATGACGTGATGTTGGAGTCTCCAAAGCGCGCGCTGCAGCCTTGTGCGCAATCTGTTTGTCTGTGAAGCTTTTACTCCCATACAAGTTATAAATGGTGTACTTTCACGTGTCATTTTGGAGACATCTACAATAAACACAGATAATGACACACCTCCACTGCCGTGTAACACCGGCGAGGGTGCACGCGCGCTCAAAGCGCGACCATAACTCAGCCTTTGGGATCATATGGATGAGACCATTCCATTGGACATGAATCGGCTTTGTGTGGACTGGACTGGCACAGCCCTGATCGACCTGCCAGCTCCCTCTAAGCTCCTGTGGAACCCCAGTTTCTGCACGTGCACGCGTGATGCGCGGCCCCTGTGTTGCGCCAGTGCGCATGCAGTGCCAAACTGAAAAATGATTATTTCTGAAAACGGCTGATAAGCCATATCCTAGATCAGAGAATTATATCTGTTTATAAATAAATGCTCTGCGTGTTACACTATCTATATCCTCCAGTAAGGCTGAATGTATCCGTTCCTGTTACATTTATTTTTTGCACAACTTTGCGCGTCCATGTGGATGTACTTGTTAATCGTGTGTTTGGTGGGAATATTAATCATTTTCACATCATGAACAGTTAATAGTAATAATAATAATAATAATAATAATAATAATAATAATAATAATAATAATAATAATGAATTCAATTTATAACGCACCTTTCATTAATGGAAATCTCAAAGTGCTACAAAGTGCAACAGAATTAAATGTCGATAAAACAAATAATAAAACAGTTAAAATCAACAACAGTATCAACTAAGATCAAAAGTAGAATCATGAGGAGGAAGAGTATGCTCGGTTAAAAAGAAAGGTCTTCAAGCCGCTCTTAAAGTCAACCACAGACTGTGGGGCTTCAGTTTCTCAGAAGCACCTGTAAGTGTCGCCAAAGGAACAAGAACCACAGAAACGTGCGTACGCAAGCAGGGGAGCTGGCGTGGAAATGTACGTGGATGCGCAGATATTCACGTTCATTTCAGTTTTGATACATACGGGGTTTTGCGTGGAAAGTGACGTGCGCAATGTTTTTGTGCGCACGCACGGTTGATACATGAGGCCCCAGGTTTTGGAAGGATGGATATCTAACCATACAACTTGAATATGACTTCACATGCTATAGTAAACACAAAAAACAATGGCAGGTGAAACAAACTCATGTACATTTGCCAGTTCTTTTTGTAGCCATGAAGGCATCACTACATACTGCTAGAATGGAAAAATGTGAATGCATTGTAGCATGATTTTTTTAACTCTTTTTTTTCCCACTTGCTATCAAAGGAAGGATTCTAATGAGGAACTATTTTATGAAAGAGTAAAGTTTTGGGAGATAAAGCAGCATGATTTAGTGCTAAGCAATGTTGCCTCACACCAAGAGGGTCTAAGGTTTAGGCCCTGGGTGGGCCTGGAGTGTTTCTGGGTCAAGTTTACATGTTTTTATGTAAACATATGCTTTTTTGTCTAGTACTCAGGTTTTCTCCCAGTGTCCAAAAACATGACGTAGTATCTCACATGTTTTTGACATGCTCACATCACTCACCAGAATGGCATCATATTAAAAAAAAGCCTCAGAGAATGACACAATAATCAGGAAGATGCTATTTAAGATAAAGTAGAAGCAAAACAATAGCAGATGACTCTAAAAATCTTGCTAGGTCCAAAACTAGAAAAATGCTAGCAAAAAGCAAAAATTGTTAGGAAAAAAAAGTGCTAAAAATAAAAAAAAACACTATAAAACCATGACCGTGCTAACTGAGAGCCAGAAATAGCGATCTGCTTGCAAGATCTAGGATACAGTAGCCAAGCTTCATATGAAAAAATTAAATACATCCCTGAATATAAAAGAACTCCGAAATTACCAGCCACAGTCGGGTTGTGCCTGTGAGTTTCAAATTTTTGCTGCCAGATGGTCTTGTTTTCTGTAGCGATGGTGGTATAGTGGTGAGCATAGCTGCCTTCCAAGCAGTTGACCTGGGTTCGATTCCCAGCCATCGCAGTCAGATAGAGTCTGTTTTTCGTTACCTCTGTTGTCTCAGTGCCATATTCATTGGGTAACCTGTTGCAGACCAGGGGCCTCATGTATCAACCGTGCGCACGCACAAAAACATTGCGCACGTCACTTTCCACGCAAAGTGGCGTATGTATCAAATCTGATATGAACGGGAATATCTGCGCATCCACGTACAAATCCACGGCTGCTCCCCTGCTTGCGTACGCACGTTTCTGTGGTTATTGTTCCTTTGGCGACACTTACAGGTTATTCAGAGAAACTGTGTCCATGATATGAAAATAATCATAAATCCCACCAAACACACATGATTAACAATTATTACATCCACATGGACGCAATTAGATGAGTGGATATAAAAGCATGCGCCAAATAGTGGCAACGATATTGACAACAATGAGATGTGATTTCTTTAAATAAGAAGTTAACCAAGCTGTACCAACACGCCTACGTTTAGGTCAGTGTGTAGCGCGGTTGCCTTTAGTTCCAAAGGTCATGAGTTCGAATCTCGCATGGTACAACGTTTCTCTTTTTTTTTTTTCGTTCCAGATTTAAATACACATGAAAACTATTTACAAAACAAGAAATCGTCTGCTTCCTTTCATTTCATGTATTGTTCTATTTCTTGTTGTTTTATTAAATAGTTTTCCTGTGTTCTTTAAATCTGGAATGAAAAAAAAAAACGTTGTACCAAGGGGGAGTCGATCTCACGACCTTTGGGACGAAGGGCGGGCGCGCTCACCACTAACCTATACAGGCATGTTAGAGCAGATGGGTCAACTTCTTGTTTAAAAGTGGATGGTATGTTTTGCGCTAGGCGTGCCGAATAAAACCTTTTTCCGTGCTTCTCTGCCTCACTCAGAAGTGATTCCTGTTCACAGTCCGTGAAGTTCCTCTTTTTTCCACGTTCCGACATGATTTGCAATGGAGCAGAGACGACATTCCTGTCGTGCATGGCATATTTGAATGACTTTGCATATTCATACGGAGGCGTGTCAAAGGCGGAGTCGGCCACTCTCTCATGTGCGCTGAATTCCACGTTGATTGTGTTGTACATAAGGAATGTGCGTGGATACCGGTGTACGCACAGTTTGATAAATCTGGATTTTTTTGTGCGTGGACACTTTTCTGGATTTGTCCGTACGTGACTTTTCAGTAAGAAATCTACGCAAGTCTTTGTACATGAGGCCCCAGGTTTTGGAAGGAAGGATATCTAACCGTAAAACTTGAATATGACTTCACATGCTATAGTAAACACAAAAAACAATGGCAGGTGAATCAAACTCATGTACATTTGCCCGTTCTTTTTGTAGCCATGAAGGCATCACTACATACTGCTAGAATGGAAAAATGTGAATGCATTGTAGCATGATTTTTTTAACTCTTTTTTTTCCCACTTGCTATCAAAGGAAGGATTCTAATGAGGAACTATTTTATGAAAGAGTAAAGTTTTGGGAGATAAAGCAGCATGATTTAGTGCTAAGCAATGTTGCCTCACACCAAGAGGGTCTAAGGTTTAGGCCCTGGGTGGGCCTGGAGTGTTTCTGGGTCAAGTTTACATGTTTTTATGTAAACATATGCTTTTTTGTCTAGTACTCAGGTTTTCTCCCAGTGTCCAAAAACATGATGACGTAGTATCTCACATGTTTTTGACATGCTCACTGTGCTGCCTTTTGTTAAAAGACAGAAATTTAAAGTTATAACTAGTTTAAGTAAATGCATTGGTAGAAACGTAGAAGATGTTTGGGTTTAAAATTCTGGTCAGTGTGGCTCCTCTTTCCCTTGAGAATATCGTTTTACATGCTGCACGCTAGGAGTGAGCAGTCTTGCGTAAGGTACAATCTTTGACGTATCGGGACAAGTTTGTCAAAAACAGCCGTTAGCAGCGTTTAAGAAAGCCGTTAGCAGCGTTTGACAGCCATTAACAGCGTTTAAGATAACTCATAGCGCTAAATATGCTCTTACCACTTGTACCTTGGAAGGTTTTCGTCTTTGTAAGTATTAAAATAGGAACACCATTTAAAGGCACGGTCTGCGGTTTGTGGAAAGCCCTGAAACTTAGAAAAAATTTTGAACAGAGACCTTTCTCCCTCCTCCCCCTTGCACTCTGGCTGACCTGCAACTCCGCCTCCTTAGCTCCTCCTCCACAGCTTGGCTGTCTCGTGAACGCGCATGCATGTAAACACAGTTGTAATGGCGTCGGCGCAGTCAAAACACCGGTAAGGATAGACTACTGTACAGTATTTGCTTCTCAAATCTTTGCGTATTTGTAATAAAGTATCGTAAATTATGTATAACCCTTTCAATAAGTTATGTGTAGCTCTTACTTTGTGTGACATTTTATCTGTGTCTATTTCTTTTATAGTTTTTACTGTTTGCTGTTTGATCTGGTAATTTATTACTTTTATGGTATTTGTTGAGTTTATAGTTGTATGCTTGTCTGTGTTGGTGTACAGCACTTTGGCCAACGGTGTTGTTTTAAAGTGCTTTATAAATAAAGTTGTATTGTATTATTGTGTTATGCATCTAGTTT
>JBBPBX010077621.1:0-11952 GCA_038048925.1 Garcialebias charrua | reverse complement strand
TTTTTTGTTTTTTTTTGAATGTCCAGAGGACCAGACTTAGCTTTTTTAGATTTAGTTTAGGGCTTGTGAGTTCTGTTTTGTAAAATGGTCAGGGCCCATTATTCTATCTGTTGTTTAGAGCAACCCCTTGTAGTGGTGCTGCAAGAGGTTGTGGCGGCTCTACAAGGGGTTGTGGCAGCTCTACAAGGGGTTGTGGCAGCTCTACAAGAGGTTGTGGCAGCTTTACAAGGGGTTGTGGCAGCTTTACAAGGGGTTGTGGCAGCTATACAAGGGGTTGTGGCAGCTATACAAGGGGTTGCAGCGGCTCTGCAAGGGGTTATGGTGGCTCTGCAAGGGGTTGCGGCGGTGCCACAAGAGGTTACAGTGGCTCTGCAAGGGGTTGCGGCAGTGCTGCAAGAGGTTACAGTGGCTCTGCAAGGTGTTGCCGCGGTGCTGCAAGAGGTTCCAGTGGCTCTGCAAGGGGTTGTGGCAGTGCTGCAAGAGATTACAGCGGCTCTGAAAGGGGTTGCAATGGCTCTGCAAGGGGTTGCGGCGGTGCTGCAAGAGATTACAGCGGTTCTGAAAGGGGTTACAGTGGCTCTGCAAGGGGTTACAGTGGCTCTGCAAGGGGTTACAGTGGCTCTGCAAGGGGTTGCAATGGCTCTGCAAGGGATTACGGCGGCTCTGCAAGGGGTTGCGGCGGCTCTGCAAGGGGTTGCGGCGGCTCTGCAAGGGGTTGCGGCGGCTCTGCAAGGGGTTGCGGCAGCTCTGCAAGGAGTTGCGGCGGCTCTGCAAGGAGTTGCGGCGGCTCTGCAAGGAGTTGCGGCAGCTCTGCAAGGAGTGCGGCGGCTCTACAAGGGGTTGCGGCGGCTCTGCAAGGGGTTGCGGCGGCTCTGCAAGGGGTTGCGGCGGCTCTGCAAGGGGTTGCGGCGGCTCTGCAAGGAGTTGCGGCGGCTCTGCAAGGAGTTGCGGCGGCTCTGCAAGGAGTTGCGGCGGCTCTGCAAGGGGTTGCGGCGGCTCTGCAAGGGGTTGCGGCGGCTCTGCAAGGGGTTGCGGCGGCTCTGCAAGGGGTTGCGGCGGCTCTGCAAGGGGTTGCGGCGGCTCTGCAAGGGGTTGCGGCGGCTCTGCAAGGAGTTGCGGCGGCTCTGCAAGGAGTTGCGGCGGCTCTGCAAGGAGTTGCGGCGGCTCTGCAAGGAGTTGCGGCGGCTCTGCAAGGGGTTGCGGCGGCTCTGCAAGGGGTTGCGGCGGCTCTGCAAGGGGTTGCGGCGGCTCTGCAAGGGGTTGCGGCGGCTCTGCAAGGGGTTGCGGCGGCTCTGCAAGGAGTTGCGGCGGCTCTGCAAGGAGTTGCGGCGGCTCTGCAAGGAGTTGCGGCGGCTCTGCAAGGAGTTGCGGCGGCTCTGCAAGGGGTTGCGGCGGCTCTGCAAGGGGTTGCGGCGGCTCTGCAAGGGGGTTGCGGCGGCTCTGCAAGGGGTTGCGGTGGCTTTGCAATGGGTTGCGGCCGCTCTGCTAGGGGTTGCAAAATACTGGCTTAAAAACTTTAAAAAAAAATTTATCTGAAGTGATGTCATCTGGAATTCGAGCTTTTTATTTTAAAAGAGAAATCCCAAATTCCCATTCAACACTTGCTCTCCATCAAGGGCGGATGCCTCCTCTCGTTCTCTGCTTTGCTTTTGCTTTGTCTTGTCTGTGAAACTGTCTGAGAGCCCTTCTACAAAATCTTCCGAATCATAACTATGGATTTCAATTTGGTCAGTTGGTCCCTCAACACAACTGATAACATTTCTTCAACAAGAAGACAGGCTGTAAGCGAGCCGATTTGCCCTGTTTGCATGCACTCAGCTGGACATCTCATCGACTTGGAAGATTTGATGACGTGTCTATCTCTGCTGTCATCTGTGGATCTTAATGACGCATATTTAATTGGATTTATGATAACTGGTTCCTGCTTTTTGGATTCGGCTGGTTCCTGGTCTATCAACACAAAAGGAATACGGCAGCTAATCTGGACCTGGTCAGGCTGCCTGCCTGGCTTGGTTCATGTCTCGAGAAACCAGACTTTTGGTTGAATGGGTTACATCTTGGGATTTTCTGAGACAGGTTCCATTGATACGGTCATTTTTAATTTGGACATTTCTGAAGCGAGTGGACCGACATTTACTGAAGGTACAGGTAGATGTCATTCTGAAGCGAGTGGACCGACACAGACTGAAGGTAGATGTCATTAAAGTTCTGCCTGTCTCAAAAACAATCCCGCCTATCTCTCGGATCTGATACACCCATATGTCCCTCCACGTGCTTTGAGGTCAGAGGATCAGGTACTCTTAATAGTTCCAGAAACTCGCCTTAAGCGCAGGGGTGACAGGGCGTTCTCTGTAGCAGGCCCAAGACTCTGGAACGAGTTACCGCTGCTCATCAAACAGGCCCCCTCCCTCTCGGTTTTCAAATCCCGGTTAAAAACTCACTACTACTCCATTGCTTTCAATGCCAGCTGATTTGTATTGGATCGTTTGATTTATGATCTGCAATGTTTTTATGTTTTTCGTGTTGTACTTCATTGTCTGTGTTGCCTGTTGCGTGTTTGTTTGTCCAGCACTTTGGTGTGGACTTGTTCCTGTTTAAAGTGCTTTATAAATAAAATGGTATGGTATGGTATGGTATGTTTATCTGACATTCGGCTCCCCGACTGGCCTTGATAGGCCGTCTTATCTCAAAACGCCTGTGATGTTTTGTAAACTTGACGCTCTCGCCCTCCCAAATCTGCTACTCCATGGACGTCAGTGGAGCCCAGCTGAATAAACATTTGTCATCAGTTCAGAACTTTGGCTTCGTTTCTGGCTGTGGCCGGCAGCCCCCCCCCCCCAAAGTACCCGCCTTTGAGTCTCCCCTCTCCTCCCCCCTTCTGCGTAATGTCGGCGTCATTATGTGCTTGTGTGCGAGACTTTTTTTCATTATCATATGTTTGATCTGCGTGCAGAAATCAAAAATATGTTAGGATTTTTTTGTTGTCTCCAAACCCTGTCATTTTTCACCACTTTTATTGTCTGTCCAACAGATCTCACTTGTAAATGAGTCTTCGAGGCTCAATGTGATTTATCTGTTAAAATAAAGGTTGAATGAATAAAAAAAATGGGTCTTCCCAAACTTCATATAATGACACATTATATGAAGAGATGTCCCCGTGCTATTGCGGCTGCGGGGAAAAAATGTCAATTTTGAATGGAAAATACAAGCATTAGATTTCACTGGATTATTTCTGAAGATATGCAAGTTGGAAATTTTGAATTAACATGTACAGAAGATTGTGTTCATTTAGTTAGTGACATTGCTGGATGGTGTCTTTATGGACTCATTTTGATGCAAATGTCCCTTTAGAAGGAATATTTTCACATCTTTTTGCATTGCAGCCTAGCTTCTTTCTGACTTGTTTTGATAGCATGGGTCACAATTTTGATTCGTTAGTTTGATAAAGACATAAACATTATCATCCTTGTCAAACAACGTAAAGGTCGCAGTCTCCTTAAAAAAAATTATAACATTATAAAAGCTATTCAAATTATGTCTTCATCTTAAACAATAGGGGGAAAAATTCTATAAATTACACCAGACATCCTTTAAAAGAAATGAAAATAGTCAAACAAACCTACAAATCTTCATAAGGCATGAGACAAATGGCTATGATCAGCAGAGACGAGTACCGGTACATTTGAAATTTATTGTTGACAAATCTGAGTATTCGTAGCACATTTTGTTTTATTCAATAGGTGATGGGGAACAGTCAGTGTTTTATACTTCATGGTAATGTGCCACATTAATCAAATTTAATCCACAATCCCAGATTGATAATTTAAATGTCTCATGTACACTCACAAACCCACTAACCAGGTATTTTGCCCATTAATGCAACCTGTTGAAACTACACACGCACACACACAAACACACACAGAGTTTATCTTTAAGGAGATTATTCTCCCAGATTTGGACAAGGCGGGTCACAAGGCCACATGGCCACACACGTTCGGTGGTTGAACTAAGTGTTTCGCAGCACTTCTAAGCAGCTTTTGCTACACCCCCAGGAGCCCCGGACATGACCCCTTCACACATGCTTTAACGCCATTTCAAACACTGCGTGAGGCCTCTTAAGTAGATTGGATGGACCTAAAATACTGGGTGGTATGACCTGCTGGAAAAAAGATGGCAATGGAGGATAAGACTAGCTTCAATGAGATAAAAGTGAATAGAGCTGAGGAGAGGAGGGTAGAACATGGCTTAAGCAGAAAATAAAAATGGATCCTTTGTAGACCTAATCACAAAAGGGGAACTTAAGATGCTGAAGTAATGCATATTGCAGTGGGTACGTCTTTGAGCAAATTTTAAAACACTGAACTGACTTGTTGTTCATGCTGAACACCCTGGCCTACACCCTGGCTTTACATACACACTGGCCTATGCCCAGCCTCACCATTGCATGTACCCTGGCCGATGTACTGGCCAATGTCCAAGCCAACTCCCTTGCCTGTTGCCTTTACCTTATTTGCTTGCCTACGCCCTTGCATACACCATGGTCTATGCCTCCAAGTACATGGTCTATGCCCGGCCTCACCCATGGGTTCCCACTGGCCTACAACTTTGCATGCACCCTGGCTACTGTCCAGGTCAATGCCCTGGCCCTTGCCTATGACTTATACCTTAATCCCTTGCCTACCCTCCACTCCACATCCTGGCACACACCTCGGCCCACATCATTGCCCATGTCCTGACCTACTCCCTGATCTCTGTCATGGCCCATGTCATGATCCATTCCCTGACCCATACCCTGGTCCACACCCTGGCTCATACCTTGTTCCGCTTCTTGACCCATACCCTGGTCCACTTCTTGACCCATGCCATGGTCCACGCCTTGTTCCATGCCCTGCCCCACACCCTAGTCCACACCTTGGCCTATTCCCTGGTCCATGTCCATGTCTACAAGATGTAACTTATCTAGGGAAAGGGGGAAACAAAATTCATCTGGGATTTAACCCTGGGACTTGTCATATCTTCAGGAAAGAATTAGAGGAAATAAATTCTTAGTTTGGCAAAAACATTTTTATTTTAATTGTAAACCTCTTTACGCTGCTTCTCCACATCGAGAGGAGCCAGTTGAGGTGGCTCGGGCATCTGGTTAGGATGCCTCCTGGACGCCTCCCTGGTGAGGTGTTCCGGGCATGTCCCACCGGGAGGAGACCCAGAGGAAGACCCAGGATACGCTGGAGGGACTATGTTTCTCGGCTGGCCTGGGAACGCCTTGGGATTCCCCCAGAGGAGCTGCTCCAAGTGGCTGGGGAGAGGGAAGTCTGGGCCTCCCTACTTAGGCTGCTACCCCCGCGACCCGACCCCGGATAAGCGGAAGAAAATGGATGGATGGATGGATGGTAAACCTCTTTTATAAAATCAGAAACAAGCGCTCAATACAAATACTCTTACAATACTATACAATACTCTTTTATAAAGTTTACAATTTCCTCAGTTATAGTACTTTTCAGCACACAATAAGTTTAATTGTACCAACATCAGGATAAAGTGAGAAAGGCATAAAAAAACCTGTAAAGAGCGCTTTTGTTTTAGTAGGCTGTGGAAGGAAGCATGTCTAAAATATACTGCCACGTCATTGTTTCTGAAAAAGTTTGGATTTTGTGTCCAAACAGATCTACCAATTTAATGTTATATATATATATATATATATATATATATATATATATATAGATATATAGATATATAGATATATAGATATATAGATATATAGATATATAGATATATAGATATATAGATATATATATAGATGGATAGATAGATGGATGGATGGATGGATGGATAGATGGATGGATGGAGCCTTAATCATTTTGCCTCTTCAGAGGAAAACAAAAAGTTCCCGTCCTTGTTTCTAGATGGAAAACCTTTTTGGAACTTCCCTCTTTTACAAACTTCCTGCTCAAACATATCTGTCAAGAGAAAATGTTTCAAACTTGTTGGAAGGAGAGACCATAAGTTGTTTTTATCCATCAACAGCTGAACCGCAGCACCTTCCTCAAAAAATAAAGATCTGTTTCTTTGTGCAAGTCTGAGTCGATGTTTTATCGTCTTCAAACTGTACAAAGAAAACTGCAGTTTAGAGTCTCGTTGTCAGCTTTGGTTCATTGTTTCAGATCTCGCTCGAGATTAAACTTTATCCAGGCGCTGGTAATGATCGTTCTGCTCAGCGTTGCAGGAAAAGACTCGTAATTGTCAAGGTGCAAGGAAGATGATGGGAAAAGATCTCTAGAGCGAAAATGATCATGTAAGAGAATTCTGGGAATGCTTTTAGGAGCTCCGGATCTATTCTGAGCAGAGGACATTTTTCTGCTGTGTGTCGATGAATTCTCCAAGAGGCTTTATTTTGTTACTGGAAGTGGCAGAAAGAGTCTATGTACAAACCGGATTCCAAAAAAGTTGGGACACTAAGCTAATTGTGAATAAAAACTGAATGCAATAATGTGGAGATGGCAAAAGTCCATTTTATTCATAATAGAACATAGATGACAGGTCAAAAGTTTAATCTGAGTAAATGTAACATTTTAAAAGAAAAATATGTTGATTCAAAATTTCACAGTGTCAACAAATCCCAAAAAAGTTGGGACAAGTAGCAATAAGTGTCTGGAAAAAGGAAAGTGAGCATATAACAAACAGCTGGAAGACCAGTTAACACTAATTAGGTCAGTTGACAACATGGTTGGGTATAAAAAGAGTTTCCCAGAGTGTCTGTCTCTCAGAAGCCAAGATGGTAAGAGGATCACCAATTCCACCATTGTTGTGCAGAAAGATAGTGCAGCAATACCAGAATGGTGTTACCCAGCGTAAAATAGCAAAGACTTTTAAGTTATCATCATCAACCGTGCATATCATCATCAAAAGATTCAGAGAATCTGGAACAATCGCTGTGCATAAGGGTCAAGGCCGTAAAACTCTACTGGATGCTCATGATCTCCGGGCCCTTAAACGTCACTGCACCTCAAACAGGAATGCCACTGTCAAGGAAATAACAGAATGGGCTCAGGAATACTTCCAGAAAGCATTGTCAGTGAACACAATCCACCGTGCCATCCGCCGTTGCCAGCTGAAACTCTACAGTGCAAAGAGGAAGCCATTTCTAAGCAAGCTCCACAAGCTCAGACGTTTGCACTGGGCCAGGGGTCATTTAAAATGGAGTGTGGCAAAATGGAAGACTGTTCTGTGGTCAGATGAGTCACAATTTGAAGTTCTTTATGGAACACTGGGGGACACCATGTCATCCGGACCAGAGAGGACAAGGATAGCCCAAGTTGTTATCAACGCTCCATTCAGAAGTCAAAGTCAACTTTATTGTCAGAACTGCAATATGTACAGGACATACACAGGACCGAAATTGCATTTCTCTCAGTCCCTCGGTGCAACAGTAACCATCTAAACACTAAACACTAAAACATTTAATAAACATAAGCATAAAATAGTAAAAGTGTGACACTGTCCAAGACTCGACAGCAAAACAAATTTAACTTACTGATAACTCGTCAACACCATCACAATTCCAATAACAACACATTCAGTGTAAGACAACACTCCGATACACAGTTACATGCCAGGGAGACAGAGAAGTGGGTGAAGAATTTATCTGACAGACAGCTCACCCAGCCGGAGACAGAGATTCTTGCCAGGGGACTAAACTTTGCAGTGGCACCAAGTAGAATTCCTCTGGTAGAGATGATCACAGCCACTGAGTCAGCTATTCGTAACAACAAAATTAGAGATTTTGAAGCAGAACAACTCAGAGTCAAAGTTTCAGCCTGTCTCAGTAATGCTAAACCACCACCCTCCAACATCAGTAGAGAAGAGAAAGATGCACTCACCACTCTTAGCAAGGACAAAAACATCATAATTCTCCCAGCAGACAAAGGAAGATGCACAGTGATTTTGAACCAGAAAGACTATCATGAGAAAGTTATGTCACTCCTTAGTGACGTAACCACTTATGAACCGCTGAAAAGAGATCCAGGAAGTGGTTACAAGAAGAAGTTGATAGATTGCCTGAAAATTTTGAAGCAGGACAAGGCTATTGACAGTATTCTGTACCACAGACTGTACCCAGGGGAGGCCACGCCAAGTCTGTATGGTTTACCCAAAATCCACAAACAAGGTGTACCTTTAAGACCAATTGTTAGCATGATTAACTCGGTCACTTACAATGTTTCCAAATATCTGGCATCTGTACTCATCCCTTTAGTTGGCAGCTCAGAACACCACATACAGAACACCATGGACTTTGTGGATAAGGTGAGGGATGTCATCATGGAGACTGATGAAACAATGGTCTCTTTTGATGTTACATCACTCTTTACGTGCATTCCTGTTGATGAGGCAGTAGAGGTGGTCTGTTTAAGGTTAAAATCAGACACCACTCTGAACAGCAGGACCACGCTTTCCACAGAGCAACTGTGTCAACTCTTGAAACTGTGCCTGCAGTCAACCTACTTCACATATGGGGAGCAATATTATAGGCAGAAACATGGGTGTGCTATGGGGTCGCCAGTTTCTCCTATTGTTGCCAACCTGTACATGGAGGAGGTAGAAAAGAAAGCCTTGACGTCCTTTTCAGGGAGACCACCAAGTCATTGGTTCAGGTATGTTGATGACACCTGGGTTAAAATTAAATCTCAGGAAGTCCAACATTTCACTGATCACATCAACTCTGTGGATAAATATATCAAGTTCACACGAGAAGATGTAAAAAATGGCAGGTTGGCTTTCTTGGACTGTGAGGTCTCAGTTTCTGATAGAGGAAATTTGCAAACTGAGGTGTACCGCAAACCCACCCACACAGACCAGTATTTACAGTTTGACTCCCATCACCCTCTGGAGCACAAGTTAGGAGTCATCAGGACTCTGTACCACAGAGCAGACAGCGTCCCCACTAACTTAGGAGCCAGACAGAAGGAGAAATCACACACAAAACAGGCTCTAGGGAAATGTGGATATCCTAACTGGGCCTTCCTGAAAGCAGAGAAGAAACCCAAACAGGACTCCAGCCAGCCATCAGGTGAAAAGAAGGAACCCAGACCCAGACCAGTGGTCATTCCGTATGTTGCGGGAGTTTCAGAGACATTGAGACGTTTATTCTCTAAACACAACGTCCCAGTGGCTTTTAAACCCCAAAATACATTACGGCAAAGACTAGTTCATCCCAAAGATCCAGTCCCCCGGCACAAACAGAGTAATATTGTGTATGCTGTTCAGTGTCAGGAGGGCTGTGATCAGTCTTACATTGGGGAAACTAAACAGCCACTGGCCAAAAGGATGGCCCAGCACAGAAGATCAACAGCATCAGGTCAGGACTCTGCAGTCTACACTCATCTCCAGGCCAGCGGTCACTCTTTCAAGGATGAAGATGTTCACATCCTTGATAGAGAGGAACGATGGTTTGAGAGAGGAGTAAAGGAGGCCATCTTTGTGAAAAGAAACCGTCCATCATTAAACCGGGGTGGAGGCCTCCGGGTTCAACTGTCTCCCTCTTACAATGCTGTGATTGCTAGTATCACTCAGCCCTCTGTGAATAGCAAACAACCATCAGGGTGCTAATGATCCATTGTTAGGCTGATGGCCCTCCTTGATCATGTGAGCAACTGGTTTCAGGCTGTCATCAGCCAACTGGTTGTGCAACACTGTGAGAGGGTGCTATTTATAAGACTGAGCTGAATACAGCAACTCAGACTGAGGAAGTCTTTCGGACGAAAGACGAAACGTTTCTACATTTTTTTTTGCTTTGTTTTGTTTTATTTTTTGAATGTCCAGAGGACCAGACTTAGCTTTTTTAGATTTTTCTACCTGGATTATTGAGCATGCATCAGAGTACACTGTCCTGAGTTTTTTCATAATAGTATAAAAGTATGAAAATTTACACCAACACTGAAACACCAAACACCCCTAAAACACCAAACACCCAATGAACATAAGCATAAAATGAAATAATAAAAGTGTAATACTGTCCTGAGTTTTTGCATAGTAGTATAAAAAGTATAAAAAGTATATCTATAAAATAAACTGAAGGTTCTAGCATTGACATTTGCAAAGAGTGGCACAGCAGCATATAAGTTAATGTACACAGTATATGTATGAGGTATTTGATGTTGGTATATAGGCAAAGTGGCATATGCAGTGAGGCACATAAGGCACATTTGGCATCCTTAGATAAGGCTAGTCAGAGAATACTGTATATGTATCAGCAGTAGTGTAGATAAAAGTAGTGTAAATGTAAACAGTAGTAATAAATGTAAAGCAGTAGTAATAAATGTAAACCGTATTAATAAATGTAAACAGTGAATGTAAACAGTAGTATGACTATAGGCAGTAATGTAATACAAACATTAGTGCAAATATGAGAAGTAGTGCAAACTGAATGAGCACATGACCGAGAGTTTAGTGAATAACCCGTTTGATGACACAGAGTCCAGTGTTAAAAACTTTGTGTTGAGTGGTAATGTGTGAGAAAGTTTTTTGTGTTAAGGCAGTTCAAATGGGAGGGGAGGCAGAGCAGGCAGAGTGTTTAGCATCCTGACTGCCTGATGAACAGAGCTGTCTCTCAGTCTGCTGGTTCGAGCCTGGAGACTCCTCAGTCTCCTCCCTGATGGCAGCAGTCTAAAGCGGCTGTGTAGTGGGTGTGTGGGATCACCTGCCATGCAGAGGGCTTTCCGAGTGAGGCGTTTGCTGTGTAAGTCCTGCAGTGAGGGCAAGGAGGTGCCGACGATCTTCTCAGCTGCTCTCACAATGCGCTGGAGGCTCTTGCGGCAGGATGCAGTACATGCACCAAACCACACAGTGATGCAGCTGGTCAGGACACTTTCTATGGCACCTCTGTAGAAGGTGCACATGATGGGGGTTGAAGCTCCAGCCCTTTTCAGCTTGCGGAGAAAGTAGAGGCGCTGGTGAGCCTTCTTGGCCAGTGCTGCAGTGTTCCTGCTCCAGGACAGGTCCTTCGAGACGTGCACTCCCAGGAACTTGGTGCTGTCCACTCTCTCCACTGCGGTGCTGTTGATGGTCAGAGGGGCATGTTGTGCATCCCTCTTCCTGAAGTCCACAACAATCTCCTTTGTCTTCTCCACGTTGAGAGTGAGATTGTTGTGTCCGCACCACAAGGCCAGGCGGCTCACCTCGTTCCTGTAGTCCGTCTCATCGTTGTTGCTGATGAGATGATAAGCCTGCATCACTGATGGTATGGGGTTGAATGAGCGCTTGTGGCATGGGCAGCTTGCATGTCTGGAAAGGCACCATTAATGCAGAGAACTATGTTCAGGTTCTAGAACATATGCTCCCATCTAGACGTCATCTCTTTCAGGGAAGACCCTGCATTTTTCAACAAGATAATGCCAGACCACATTCTGCAGCAATCACAACATCATGGCTACGTAGGAGAAGGATCCAGGTACTGAAATGTCCAGCCTGCAGTCCAGATCTTTCACCTATAGAGAACATTTGGTGCATCATAAAGAGGAAGGTGCGACAAAGAAGGCCCAAGACGATTGAACAGTTAGAGGCCTGTATTAGACATGAATGGGAGAGCATTCCTATTTCTAAACTTGAGAAACTGGTCTCCTCTGTCCCCAGACGTCTGTTGAGTGTTGTAAGAAGAAGGGGGATGCCACACAGTGGTAAAAATGGACTTGTCCCAACTTTTTGGATTTGTTGACGCCATGAAATTTTGAAACAACCTATTTTTCTCTTAAAATGATACATTCTCTCAGTTTAAACTTTTGATCTGTGATTTGTGTTCTATTCTGAATAAAATATTAGATGTTGGCACTTCCACATCGTCCATGCAGCTGTCCCTAAACATTTTATTTCTCTTATGCCACGTTGGTGGAGGTGTTTGGCCTGCAGGTTAATGTCTTGGTTTATTTATGTTTTTGACTGTAGGGAAGGCCTGTAGAGCAC
>JBBPBX010077620.1:0-16825 GCA_038048925.1 Garcialebias charrua | reverse complement strand
AATAATGATACTTTACGTATTTATAAAGCCATTTAAAACATTCACAGCTGCAAGAAAGTGCTGTACACATGAAATTAAGAACATTTAAACACACACAAAAAAAAAAAAAAATTATTTATTTTTTTCATATTTTTATTACTTATGATAATCTCGTAAAGTCGGACGCTCGTAGGTCAGGGCGCTCGTAAGTCGGGGACCACCTGTATAGTGCTAGTCAGTTTTGCTGACTGTACAATATTCCAGATGAAAGATATAGCAGGTTTTCACCTGACAAACTTATCATCAATTAAACGAGTTCTCTCTTTTTAGATTAATACCTATAATTCTGTGCCTTGGAGGTGAGATGTAAAGACATGAAATGTTAACTTATGTTGGTACAGCAGGACTGAACCATTTATTTAACAGAATCATAAATTACATCACAACATATTTACATGATTGGTTGATCAGGTTTCCTATAATAACTTCAGCACAGATAAAACACGCGTCCGTAATTTCATAGGAACAACAGGACACAAATTATTGATCTTATAATAACTTATACTGTACTCTGCAGACATTTAACTTAAGTTTACTGGCTTAAAATAAGAAAGTTTCAGGGAAGAGAAAATGGAGGATGAAAGAAAATGGAGTGGTGTGCTTAACCAGGAAAACATGGCAGCTCTCCGGCCGATCTCAGCTACACGTTGGTACGACTTGGCAAAGTATTTGACGACTTTGTTACCTCGTGAAGATGGTCCCAGTTCGTCCAACTGGTCAGTTCGTTTACCGTTCTCAGCGTTACCAATGAATAATTCTTCAGTTAAATAGTTCGTGCTGTTTTGTACAGAATTTTTAAAGAAAATAGAAACACAACGAACAACGAAACAACGAAAAGACCAACAAACAACAAAAAAAGAGCTTTTTAAAGCTACTCCGAGTTGTCAGTCGGAAGGTTCGGAGCACAGCTACGCAGAGCCGATTGAGGCGGCTAATGCTAATAGCAAGCGAGACAGAGGAGCCACCACGCCAACAAATACTCCTGAAAAGACGCAAGTGGAAAAGAAAATTAAAGCTAACGAGGAGGAGAAGGTCTCAGAGAAGTCAATCGAGACCATCCTTTGTGCATTAGAGGCTTTGGGAACTCGTGTTGATGCTTTGGGAGCTCGTGTTGATGACCGCCTGGAGGGCATTAGCGGCCAGCTAAAACAACACAGCTCCATGCTAACATCAATTGCTAAAACGGTGCAGCTGAATTCTGAGGATATTCAAGAGTGTAAAACCAAAGTTAAAAGCTTGGAGACACAAGCCGAGCTTCTTCAAAAGGAAAAGGAGGAAATAAAGGAACGTTTGGTGTGCCAAGAAAGATATAAAAGAAGATGGTGCCTACGGATTAAAGGAAAAAAGGAAAAAGTTAATGAAAACATCAGAGCTGAAGTCGTGGAGTTGCTGAGCAGAATTCTACCTGATCTGGCTGGAAAGATGGAGGATGCTGTGGACATCGTTCACAGAGTGGGAAGATCAACAGAGGGTCGACACAGACAAGTTGTAGTCCTCTTCTCCAAGAGAAGTGTCAGAGATGAGGTGTGGAAGAAAACAAAGTCCTCACAGATCTGCAAAGATGAAGGTCTGAAGTTTGCAGAGGACCTGACCCAGGAGGACTGGAAGTCACGACAGGCGCTGTGGCCCAGAATTGAGCAGGCAAGAAAGGAGGGTAAGGCTGCAGGATTCAGAGGACCCTTCGCCTACATCGAAGGGAGGAGAATTTCTTAAGCTGAAGTTGGAGCACTGTTAGATGTTTAGATGAAACAAAGTTTTTCTGATATAGTGGAGATCGTTTTTTTGTTTTTTTTTCAAGGGACTATTAAGGGGACTCTACTCTCATGGTTTTTTTTTTACTCTGCCTCCTATATTCTAAGTTTTTTATTTGTATTTGTTTTCTATTGTTATTGTTCTTAATGTGTTCAGTATTCAATTTAAATACTGAGATTTTATTTTCTTCTTTTAATGCAAGAGGGCTCAAAGACTCTGTTAAGTGTAAGGCTGTTTTTTTATTCTGCAAAGGTCAAAAGGCTAACTGTTTTTCTTCTTCAAGAGACACACTCAGAGTTAACTGATGTTAAATTTTGGACTCAACAATTGGGTGATAAGATCATTTTTAGTCACGGCACAAATCGTTCTGCAGGAGTTGCTATTTGTTTCAATAGATGTCCAGGAAAGGTTATTTTTCAAGAAACAGACGATGCTGGACATTGGGTAGGATGTGTTTTAGATATTGACAGTAATTTATTCATCATTGTTAATGTTTATGGATACAACAATTACCAAAAAAATAAACAGTTATTACATCAAGTCACAACAATTGTAAAAAAAAAAATGCAGCTGAATTATCCCACTGACCATGTTGTCGTTGGGGGCGATTTCAATTTAACTCCAGATGAATGGATGGACAGATGCCCTTCAAAATACTCTCAGGTGACATTAAACCCAATCATGGATGACTTTATGAACACCAATAAACTGGTCGATGTTTGGAGAAACCTAAACTCTAACATTAAACCATTTACATGGTTTAAACCTAACGGACAATCAAGATCAAGAATTGATCATTGGTTAATTGCAGATTCTATACTTGGACACGTCACAGAAGCTGAGATCTCCTGTAGCCCTTTAAGTGATCACTGCACCATAAACCTGCAAATATCCAAAAATGAAACTAAAAATAATTTCAAAGGTTACTGGAAATTCAATGCTAACTTATTAGGGAGGAGACTGAGAAGTCTCCAGGATCGAACCAGCAGACTGAGAGACAGCTCTGTTCATCAGGGAGTCAGGATGCTAAACACTCTGCCTGCTCTGCCCCCCCTCCCATTTGAAGTCAAAGTCAACATTATTGTCAGAACTGCAATATGTACAGGACATACACAGGATTGAAATTGCGTTTCTCTCAGCCCCTCGGTGCAACAGTAACCATTTAAACACTAAAACACTGAAACATTTAATAAACATAAACATTAAATAGTAAAAATGTAACACTGTCCTGAGTTTTTGCATAGTAGTTTAAAAGTATGAAAATTTACACCGACACTAAAACTAAAACACTAAACATTTAATGAACATAAGCATAAAATGAAAAAAATAAAAGTATAATACTGTCCTGGGTTTTTGCATAGTAGTATAAAAAAGTATATCAAGTATATCTATAAAATAAACTGAAGGTTCTAGCATTGACATTTGCAAAGAGTGGCAAAGTAACATATGAGTTAATGTGCACAGTATGTGTATGCAGTAAGGCACAGGCACATAAGGCACATTGGGCATCCTTAAATAAGGCTGGTCATAGAATACTGTATATGTATCAGCAGTGGTGTAGATATAAAAGTAGTAATAAATGTAAACAGTATTAATAAATGTAAACAGTGAATGAAAACAGTAGTATGGCTATAGGCAGTGATGTAATACAAACATTAGTGCAAATATGAGAAGTAGTGCAAATTGAATGAGCACATGACCGAGAGTTTAGTGAATAACCCGTTTGATGACATAGAGTCCAGTGTTAAAACTTTGTGTCGTGTGGTAATGTGTGAGAAAGTTATTAGTGTTAAGGCAGTTCAAATGAGAGGGGAGACAGAGCAGGCAGGGTGTTTAGCATCCTGACTGCCTGATGAACAGAGCTGTCTCTCAGTCTGCTGGTTCGAGCCTGGAGACTCCTCAGTCTCCTCCCTGATGGCAGCAGTCTGAAGCAGCTGTGTAGTGGGTGTGTGGGATCACCTGCCATGCAGAGGGCTTTCCGAGTGAGGCGGTTGCTGTGTAAGTCCTGCAGTGAGGGGAAGGAGGTGCCGACGATCTTCTCAGCTGCTCTCACGATGCGCTGGAGGCTCTTGCGGCAGGATGCAGTACATGCACCAAACCACACAGTGATGCAGCTGGTCAGGACACTTTCTATGGCACCTCTGTAGAAGGTGCACATGATGGGGGTTGAAGCTCCAGCCCTTTTCAGCTTGCGGAGAAAGTAGAGACGCTGGTGAGCCTTCTTGGCCAGTGATGCAGTGTTCCTGCTCCAGGACAGGTCCTTTGAGACGTGCACTCCCAGGAACTTGGTGCTGTCCACTCTCTCCACTGCGGTGCTGTTGATGGTCAGAGGGGCATGTTGGGCATCCCTCTTCCTGAAGTCCACAACAATCTCCTTTGTCTTCTCCACGTTGAGAGTGAGATTGTTGTGTCCGCACCACAAGGCCAGGTGGCTCACCTCGTTCCTGTAGTCCGTCTCATCGTTGTTGCTGATGAGACCCACCACTGTTGTGTCGTCCGCAAACTTGATGAAGTGGTTGGAGCTGTATGATGGTGTGCAGTCGTGTGTTAGCAGGGTGAATAGAAGGGGGCTCAGCACACATCCTTGTGGGGCCCCTGTGTTCAATGTGATGGTGCTAGATGTGTTACTCCCGACCCGTACTGTCTGTGGTCTCCCGGTCAGGAAGTCTAGCAGCCAGTTACACATTGAGGTGTTCAGCCCCAGACTGTCCAGTTTAAGGATGAGCTGTTGGGGGATGATGGTGTTGAATGCCGAGCTGAAGTCGATGAACAGCATTCTAACATAAGAGTCCTTCGTGTCCAGATGTGTGAGAGCTGTGTGGAGGGCAGAGGAGATGGCATCGTCGGTTGAGCGATTAGGTCGGTATGCAAATTGGAAGGGATCCAGGGAGGCAGGGAGGACAGATGTGATGCTTTTCATGACTAGCCGTTCAAAGCACTTCATCAGGATGGGGGTGAGTGCTACTGGGCGATAGTCATTGAGGCATGCGGGCGTTGCCTTCTTTGGGACAGGGATGATGGTGGTGGCTTTGAAACAGGTGGGGACGATGGCCTGGCTCAGTGAGATGTTAAAGATGTCCGTGAAGACCGCTGCGAGTTCCCATGCACAGTCCTTCAGCACACGACCAGCTATGTTGTCAGAACCAGAGGCCTTCCGGGCGTTAATCTTGATGAATGATCGCCTTACGCTGTCTGAGGACACCGCTAGCACCTGACCATCAGGAGAGGGGGGGAGTTTATGTGCAGGTGTGCTGTTACTTGCCTCAAACCGAGCAAAGAACTCATTCAGTTCATTCAGCGTAGAGGTTGAGCTGTCACAGGTCTGGGGGGATGGTTTGTAGTTTGTGATGGTCTGTATTCCCTGCCACAGACTGTGTGTATCCTTGCTGTCCTTGAAACGGTGAGCTATTTTCCTGGAATACTGCTTCTTGGCCTTTCTGATGCCCCGGGCCAGGTTCTTTCTGGCTGCCCTCAGGCCCACCTGATCTCCCGCTTTGAAGGCAGCATTCCTGGCTTTCAGGAGTCTGTAAACCTCAGCTGTCAGCCATGGCTTCTGATTAGCCCGAACAGTGATGGTTTTGAGGTTGGTTACATCATCAATGCACTTGGTGATGTATGAACATACTGGGGTTGTGTCTCAATTCAGGGGCTGGGTCCTCATGAGTGCGCATTTGTCGGCCGCATACGTCATTGCCCCGCGCAGAGGACTGTCCCAATTCGAAGACTCCTCCTCATGCGGCCGAGGAATGCGGCCTACTTCCTGTCGAAATCTGAGGATGCATTCGTGAATCCTTCCAGACGGAGGCTATCCCAGAATTCATAGCGCCAGCAGAGATTTCGCGGGGGGGTGGGACTTTCTGCGTGCAGGGTCGGGGCTGCTGTGTGTTGTTGAGTCATCAGCTCGTTCTGACAACAACCTCAGCGCGAATATTCATTCAACCTTTATTTAGTCATCTCAAACAACCTCAGCTCGAATATATCTCATTAAAATTTAACTACAGAAACGACAAAAAAAATTGTGTTAGCTGAATATACAGTATATTAGTGTTTCTGAGTTTACTGATTTTGAAGAACTGATTACAAATCCGATTATTTTACATGTGCGTAGCAAGGATTTTCTGAGGGGCAATCTTTTAAAACCCAGAGTGGACCTACAAAATGCAAGTTATCCAGTAGCTCAGTTGGTAAATCAACCTGCGATTGGTGCAGAGATGCTTTTCTCGAAGCTGGTTCAAATCTCACTCGGTACGGTTAAAACTTATTTTACGTTTGTCTTTTATTGGATAAAAAACAAGTTCCTTTTAATCTCAGTCCTCATTTTTTTATCCAATAAAAGACAAACGTAAAATAAGTTTTAACCGTACCGAGTGAGATTCGAACCAGCTTCGAGAAAAGTATCTCTGCACCAATCGCAGGTTGATTTACCAACTGAGCTACTGGATAACTTGCATTTCTTAGGTCCACTCTGGGTTTTAACAGATCGCCCCTTATAAGCTGATTTGTAATCAGTTCTTAATAAACAGTAAACTCAGAAACACTAATATATATACATGTATTCAGATAAATAATATATTTTAGCGGCGTCCCTTCTCTTTCCACACACACCAAGCGGCACACAAGAACTTCCCACCCACTTCAAGAGAACGCCCCACCCACTTCAAGGCCGGCAAACCTGAAGGGTAGACCGTCCCATTTCAGCAGTTTTGCTCAGCCCACCCGGCCTTGTGAGTGCGTGGCCTACTCGGCCCAGCTAGGCTGGGTCCTCATGAGGATGCAGCCCCTGAATTGAGACACAGCCAGTGTCTGAGTACTCCTGGAGACATGTGTTGTTGTTTGTGGTAGCAGCTTCTTTGAACATACCCCAATCTGTGGTGTCAAAACAGTCCTGGAGTGCCTCTGAAGACCCCTCTGGCCACACTCGTATCTGCTTGTGGACTGGTTTTGTGACTTTCACCAGTGGCCTGTATGCTAGCTTTAGCATAACACAGGTATGGTCAGAAGCACCAATGTGGGGGAGGGCTCTGTAGGCATTTTTCTTGGTGGTGTAAACTTGGTCCAGTGTGTTGTTTCCTCTTGTTGCAAAGTTTATGTTTCTGTATGTTTTTGGAAATACACTCTTTAAATCTGCTTGGTTGAAATCACCAGCCGTGATGAGAAAAGCATCAGGATGGGCTGTTTGCTGCTCACTGATGTGCAGATATAGTTCATTCAGGGCCTCACCTCTAACTTTGCTGTTGGAGCTTGGAGGAATATATACAGCAACAATCATAACAGCTGTAAATTCCCTCGGTAAATAGAACGGTCTGCATTTAATAGTCATAAACTCCACTAAAGGTGAGCAATGTTTGTAGACCACAGAAGCATCCAGACAGCATGCGTTGCTGATGTAAACACACTGCCCCCCTCCGCGTGTCTTACCTCCCTCGAGGGTTCGGTCCGCTCTGTAGCATGTTAGCCTCTCGAGCTGTATAGCATGGTCTGGAACGTTGTTGTTAAGCCACGTTTCCGTGAAAACAAACACACAACAGTCTCTCACAGTCTTTTGTGTCGTTCGTAGCAGGCGTATGTAATCCAATTTGTTGTCTAAGGAGCGCACGTTAGCCAAAACCATGGATGGAATAGACTGCCTGTGTGGGCTAGCTGCTAGCCTAGCTCTGATACCTCCGCGTTTACCCCGCTTCTGTTTCCTGTCACGCCGCTTGTGGCGTTTCCACTGCAGGCGCGATGAAGGGAGGCTCGGTGCTGGCTTCCAGAGCAGGCCACAGGCACGTAGCTGCACCTCAAGTTCGCTGCTTATTTCCAGATGAGCGATTTTTCTGACATCAAGTAGGAACTCACGGCTATACTTGCGTTCTTGAACACGTAGACAAGACGAAGACGTGCTGGCAAATTGCGGTATGCAGGACAAGACAGATGAAAGCACCGTGTTGCTGGGAAAGAGAGAAGCCGCAGCCTTTGCACGCGCCGCCATCTGCCTTAACACAAAAAAAATTCTCACACATTACCACACAACACAAAGATTTTAACACTGGACTCTGTGTCAACAAACGGGTTATTCACTAAACTCTCGGTCATGTGCTCATTCAGTTTGCACTACTTCTCATATTTGCACTACCGTATTTTCCGGATTATTGGTCGCACCGGAATATAGGTCGCAGTGTCCAATTATTGCCAAAAAATTGGAAAAATCCATAAATAGGTTGCACCGGAATATAGGTTGCACCTACGTCACCGCCGACGTAACGCGTCATCCACTGCTGACGCGCCGCGTGACCACTGAGTCAACCCGGCAATATGGACAGAGTGTTTAGCTCTGCTGCTAATGTCTGCCAGAAGCTAACAGAACCTAACATGAGACGAGTCCGCCTCTCAGAAAACACGAATAAAAAAAATTGAATTTTATGTCAAATGTTTTTTCCAGGACATAGTTAAGTACATTAGAGCCTTATAATTACTCTGTAAGCAGAAATAGATATACTTATACTATATACCTATTGGTTTCAAAGCAATTTATAACATAAAGAGAAGCTAACAGAAGCTAACACGAGACGAGTCCGCCTCTCAGAAAACACGAATAAAAAATCGAATTTTAAGTCAAATATTTTCTATAGACCATCGTTACGTACATTACTGTCTTATAATTTAAACTCTGTAAGCAGAAAAAATATACACCGAGTGGTTTTGAAGCTATTTCTAACATACCTACCGGTAAACAGAACAACAGCCACAAGCTAAGAAAAAGCTAAGCTAAAAGATCGTTTTTATTTTAATTTTAATCTCAAACATCTAATAAAGCTACCGGTACTCACTTGTAAACGTCCACACTGTGATTCCATTCTGTAAGTTTCAGAAAAATCCGCTGAGTGGTTCTTGACTTATCTTGCAAAAAAAACCAGCTAAGAAACACAGAGCTAACAGCTACATCCAGGCCAGCACGCCGACAGTATCCGAGGACAGGAGCTTTTTTTTGGGACAAATGACCTGGAAACCATACGGTCTTCTTCTTCTTCTTGGGTCTGTGTACTCTGGTAGTGGTACTGCACAGCGCCACAGCGCCCCTAGTGGCCGAAAGTGGTACTGCACAATTTTTCTGCCAAAGTGAAACAGGCTGATATCTGAGTCAAAAATTGGTCTAAAAATATGGAAAAAAATCCATAAATAGGTCGCATCGGATTATAGGTCGCAGGCCTTGTAAAAAACCATAAAAAGGTGCGACCTATAATCCGAAAAATACGGTGATGTTTGTATTACATTACTGCCTATAGTCATACTACTGTTTACATTCACTGTTTACATTTATTACTACTGTTTACATTTACACTACTTTTATATCTACACTACTGCTAATACATATACAGTATTCTCTGACTAGCCTTATTTAAGGATGCCCAATGTGCCTTATGTAATAATAATAATAATAATAATCATTTTATTTAAAAGCGCCTTTCATGACACCCAAGGACACTTAACAAACCAACACAGTGAATACAGAGCAAACATTATCAGCGACAAATTGAAATATAAAATACATAAAGGATATAAAATGGAAGATAAAAATACATTTAGTAAAGTTAATGATAAGCTAGTCTAAAGAGATGGGTTTTCAGGGCAGTCTTGAACAGAGAAAGGGAGGTGGTGTTTCGAAGGTCGGGCGGTAGAGCGTTCCAGAGGTGAGGGGCAGAGCAGGTGAAGGCCCTGCTCCCCATGGTGGAGAGGCGGGCAGAGGGTACATGGAGTTGTAGTGAAGAGGAGGACCTGAGAGAGCGTGATGGGATGGAGATTTGTAGGAGGTCGGATAGATAAGGAGGGGCAAGGTTGTGGATAGCTTTGAACGTGAGAAGTAGAATTTTGAAGATGATGCGTGATTTAACCGGGAGCCAGTGGAGCTGCTGCAGGACAGGAGTGATGTGGTTATAGTAGGAGGTTTGAGTGATGACACGGGCAGCTGAGTTCTGGACCATCTGTAACTTGTGGAGAGATTTGTTGGGGAGGCCGTAGAGAAGGGAGTTGCAGTAGTCAATACGGGAAGTCACAAGACTGTGCACCAGGATGGCTGTGGAGCGGGGTGTGAGAGAAGGACGGAGACGGTTAATATTACGGAGGTGGAAATAGGCAGACCGAGTAATATTGTTGATGTGTGAAGTGAAGGAAAGAGTGGTGTCGAGGATGACACCGAGGCTCTTGACCTGAGGGGAGGGGGATAGCAGAGAGTTGTTAAGGGGGACGAGAAGATGTTCTGATTTTGAAATAGAGTTTTTGGTACCGACGAGAATGACTTCTGTTTTGTTGCTGTTTAGTTGAAGGAAATTGTTAGAAAACCAGTGATTAAGCTCAATGAGACAGTCGGTGAGGATGGAGGGCGGGTGGGTGGAGTTAGGTTTTGATGACAGGTAGAGCTGCGTGTCATCAGCATAACAGTGGAAATGGATGCCATGTTTGCGGAAGATGTGGCCTAGAGGAAGGAGGTAAATGATGAAGAGGAGGGGTCCGAGGACAGAGCCTTGGGGGACACCCGTGGAGACAGGGGAAGACTGGGAACGGAAGGATTTAAGCTGAATGAATTGAGTGCGGTCAGAGAGATAGGAGGTGAACCAGTCTAACGGGGTACCTGAGATGCCGATGGAGGTTAGTCTGTTGAGGAGGATAGAATGACAGATGGTGTCGAAGGCAGAACTTAGATCAAGAAGAATGAGGATGGACAGAAGACCAGAGTCAGCAGCAAGAAGAAGGTCGTTAGTAATTTTTACTAGAGCTGTTTCGGTGCTATGGTGGGGGCGAAATCCAGATTGAAACTCTTCATAAATGTTGTTGTTGGACAGGTGAGAGTGAAGTTGACTAGCAACAGTTTTTTCAAGGATCTTGGAGATGAAGGGCAGATTGGAGATCGGACGAAGATTACTGAAGTTGGTGAAGTCAAGACCTGGTTTCTTGATGATGGGGGTGATGGCAGCAGATTTGAAGGCTGTGGGAACAATGCCAGAGGTTAGGGAGGAGTGGATGATATTAGTGATGATAGGGAGCAGAGACGGGAGACAGGATTTAACAAGAACTGTGGGGAATGGGTCAAGTTGACAGGATGAGGACTTGGACTTGCTGATAATGTCAGCAATGTTATCAGCAGGGGGGAGGGAGAAGACAGAGAAAGGGAGGGATGGGGGAGTTCAACAAGGATGCTGGGGGCAGTATTTGGTCCAAGGTGTTTATGAATTGAAATAATCTTTTCATTGAAATATGACATAATGGAGTTGCAAAATTCTGTGGAAACCATGTGAGAGGGCAGGGAGTTAGGAGATGAGACAGAACGGTGGAGGAGAGAGAACAATGTTTTTGAATTACCAACATTAGAACTGATGATGTCAGAGAAGTAGCTGGATTTGGCTTGAGAAATACTGTTCTTGTAATGGACGAGGTGGTTTGCATAAAGTTCCTTGTGAATTGTGAGACCGGATTTTTTATAAAGACGCTCTAGCCGCCGACCTTTTGTTTTCAGGGAGCGGAGTGCTGGAGTGAACCAGGGTGCAGAGTTGGAGAAGGAAACAGTCCGGGTTTTCAGGGGAGCAACAGAGTTAAGGATGTTGGTTAGGCTGGTGTTGTATAATGTGACAAGATCATCTGGGTTGGAGGAGCTGAAGGTGGAGAGGGTATCATTAATATGAGATAAGAGAGTGTCATGGTTGATATTCTTGATATTACGGAAGGAAAGAGTGCGTTGAGGTTTGTCTGAGGAAAATTTAAGATTAACAGTGAATGAAATCATCAGGTGATCAGTAAATGGGAGTTCATCAGAAGAACAGTTAAGAGGAGAAAGTCCAGAGCAGCAGAGTAAGTCCAGTGAGTGACCCATCTTGTGTGTTGGAAAGTTGATGAATTGTTGAAAGCCACAGCTGTCCAGGCAAGATGTGAAGTCTCTGGTGAGGGGGTTGTTCAAATCATCAAAATGAACGTTGAAATCACCCAGCAGGATAACATTGGGTGAAAGAGCTGTTAAATGGGCCATTAGTCCAGCAAAGTCATTCATCTAGAACCAGACCAAACCATTCATTTATGTGCCTTACTGCATATGCCACTTTGCCTCTATACCAACATCAACTACCTCATACATATACTGTGTACATTAACTCATATGCTGCTTTGTCACTCTTTGCAAATGTCAATGCCAGAACCTTCAGTTTATTTTATAGATATACTTTTTATACTTTTTATACTACTATGCAAAAACTCAGGACAGTATTACACTTTTATTATTTCATTTTATGCTTATGTTCATTAAATGTTTAGTGTTTTAGTGTTGGTGTAAATTTTCATACTTTTATACTACTATGCAAAAACTCAGGACAGTGTTACACTTTTACTATTTTATGCTTATGTTTATTAAATGTTTCAGTGTTTTAGTGTTTAAATGGTTACTGTTGCACCGAGGGACTGAGAGAAATGCAATTTCAATCCTGTGTATGTCCTGTACATATTGCAGTTCTGACAATAAAGTTGACTTTGACTTTGACTTGACTTGACTTTAAAGAATGACGCATATTGTAAAAGTATTAGTAAAATAATTCAAGATGTTACAAATGACACAAGTTTAGTGACAGCAATACAAAAATGGGAATTCTTCAAATTTACTGTTAGAAAATGTTCTAACTCCTTCAGTAAAAAATTACAAAAAGAGAGACAAATCGAAGAAATTAAACTAACCAAGGAACTAATCTTTTATTATCATAAATCTGACTGGAGTGAGGAAGACAAAATTAATATAAATAAGTTGCAATGTAAACTAGATGAATATTATCAAAATAAAGCTTGTGGAGCATACATACGGTCAAGAGCAAGGTGGCTGGAAGAGGGTGAGAAAAATACTTCATATTTTTTTAATTTGGAAAAACAAAGACAGATGAAAAATACAATTAATACAGTAGTCTCATAATTAACGGTGAGGAAGTTACAGAAACAAAACAAATATCCAGAGAAGTTCATGACTTTTACAGTCATCTGTTTACATCCTCATATTCAAAACAAGACTCAGATGAAAAATACAATTAATACAGTAGTCTCATAATTAACGGTGAGGAAGTTACAGAAACAAAACAAATATCCAGAGAAGTTCATGACTTTTACAGTCATCTGTTTACATCCTCATATTCAAAACAAGACTCAGAATCCCGACCCCGGATAAGCGGAAGAAGATGGATGGATGGATGGATGGATGGACTCAGAATCCTTTTTTATAAAAATTAAAAATGTTATACCTAACATTGATGAAACATTTAGGTCCACTTGTGAAAAAGATTTTCAAATGGAAAAGTTTGACTGTGTTATTAAAAAAGTAGCATCAGATAAAGCTCCTGGCTCAGATGGTATTACCGCAAATTTTTATAAATTCTTTTGGAAGGACATAAAAATACTGTTGTTTGAAGTAGTTATGGAATGTATTCATAAAAAAGAATTGATGACAACAATGAAACAAGGTGTCATCATATTGATACCCAAACCAGGAAAAGATAAAAGAAACTTGAATAATTTAAGACCCATCACACTTCTCAACACAGATTATAAAATATTTACTACAGTTCTTGCAGCTCGGTTAAAAGAAGGTTTATCTAATATAATTAGCTCGACTCAGTCTGGTTTTCTCAAAGGTAGATCAATTAATAACAATATTCGTCTGGTTCTAGATTTAATTGAATATGCCCATTTAATTCCTGATGACGGTATGATCTTATTTCTGGATTTTCAGAAAGCCTTTGATTCTGTGGAACATCCTTTCATTTTTGAAACATTCAAACATTTTGGCTTTGGTGAGAAGTTTTTAAACATAATCAAAATGCTGCATACAGATGTTAACAGCTGTGTTTCCTTAGCAGAAGGAACAAGTCCCAGATTCACAATAAAAAGAGGGATTAGACAAGGATGCAGTGTTTCACCTCTCTTGTTTATCACCGTTACGGAGCTCTTGGCTGTCTCTATAAGAAACTCCAGTCTTCTTGGTTTACAAATTATGAATCAAAATATTATCATAAGTCAGCTAGCAGACGATACGACTCTATTTCTAAAAAATAAAGATCAGATTCCACTGGCTATCCAAACAGTAGAAGCATTCTCTAAAGCATCAGGACTAAAGTTAAATTTGGAAAAATGTGAATTAATGAGTATTCATGATTGTTCTCAATCATCTTTTCACAACATACCGGTCAAACTGGAGGTTCGATATCTGGGTCACAAAAACTGCAAGCAATTGTGTCAAACTGAATGTTGATAATAATATTACTAAATGCAAATTGATATTAAATAACTGGTTGCAGAGAGACTTAACTCTTTCTGGTAGGACACTATTAACCAAAATGGAGACTTTATCAAGGCTGGTTTATCCTGCATCATCCATAGCCATACCTCCAAAAATTATTAAGGAAATTAATAAATTAAACTTTAACTTTATTTGGAGAAATAAACATCATTATATCAAAAAAGGAGATACAGTTAAAAATTATGAAGATGGTGGAATTAAAGCAATAGATTTTGAAATTATGAATGGCGTATTAAAACTTAAATGGCTTCAATCATTTCTGAAAAATGCTCATGAGGTTTGGTTTGCCGTCCCCACTTTGGTTTTTAGTAAAGTTGGAGGTATTGACTTCCTGTTGAGATGTGACTTTGACATTCCTAAACTACCTGTTAAATTATCTGCTTTTCACCAACAGGTGTTATTAAACTGGAAAATAGCTTACAAACATAATTTCAGTCCTCATAATGTTCCATTTTGGAACAACAGAGTTGTTCTACATAGAAGGAAGTCTGTGTTCATGGAAACATGGATGGAGAAGCAAATATGGTCACTCACTCATCTAATGGATGAAAAGGGAAATCTATATGAATATGAAGAATTCACAAAAAAATATAACCTAATCTGCACCAAAAAAGACTATGATAAAATAATAAAAAATATACCAATTGCATTTGTTCAGTTAATTAAAAATAATTATGAAACTAAACCAACAGTTAGTTTACCGAGCATCAATCTCAATGGACTAAATTTAACACACAATAAATGTAATAACAATTTCTTAAGACAACATTTAATAAAAACAATATATACTGGTCAGGTAAGAAGAAAGTTTCATGATTTCTATGATAAGAAGGAAAGAATAAAAATTATGACACAATATCTGGGTTTCCCTCTTCCACCTAAATATAAAGAATTACATTTCAAAACTCTAAATAATATTTATCCTTCTAACGAGTTTATCAGAAATAGATTTAAATTTGAATGTGATAATTGTTATATATGTAACGAACCTGAAACAACAGAACATTTATTTTATTTCTGTCATTCTGTGAACACATTATGGAAATCCCTTCACGATCTCCTGACCATCAAGTCCATGAACATAGACTCCTTCTCCGTTCAGAATATCTTATATGGATATGTATCTGAGAATAAAAAAGATGAATACTTTGTTAATAACATTATCATAATATTAAAATTCTATATACATAAATGCAGATATGGCAAGTCTAAACCATTATGGTCTGTATTCAAACAAGAACTCCAGTTGTTAAAACTTTCTTTAAACTGTGCTAAAAAACCACAAGCAAAAAAGCTCTTTGATCACCTCGCTCAGATTATATAGCCCTCTGACAAATTATTTTAAGTAATTATGTAGAATGTTAGATAAATAGTTATGTTATTGTTTATTTTACTTGGACTGTATTATTTGCAATCTTTCAAATAAGTCTATTAACCAAATTTACGGTTATGATGATCGATATGTTAATTTAAGAATGTTTACATTAGGAGGTATGTTAGTAGATATTTGTACATGTTTATATATATCATTGTAATTTTGAGATTGTCATTTGTTATTTGTGTGCCTTTTGTTCTGTATGTTCTAAAATGTTCAATAAAAAAAAAAAAAAAAGCTTCCTGTCTGAGGCAGGTAATCACTTCCTGTCTGAGTCAGGTAATCACTTCCTGTCTGAGGCAGGTAATCACTTCCTGTCTGAGTCAGGCAATCACTTCCTGTCTGAGTCAGGTAATCACTTCCTGTCTGAGTCAGGTAATCATTTCCTGTCTGAGGCAGGTAATCACTTCCTGTCTGAGTCAGGCAATCACTTCCTGTCTGAGTCGGACTTCCGGCATGATGGCGATGTGGGCACACGTGCTGTTTTGAGCTCCACTCGTGCAGCCCCGAACTTACTACAAAACTGGCCCTTTTTGAACACTGCTGAACACTGCTTCATCTCCAAGGTAGATCAGAACATCACCTTTAAAAATTAAGAGCCTCATGAAAAGATGTCTGCCGTGAACGAGAAAGACTTCCCTCGTTTAAAACAAGCTAACGCTAATGCTAAGTTAGCTAAGGTAGATCAGAACATCACCTTTAAAAATTAAGAGCCTCATGAAAAGATGTCTGCCGTGAACGAGAAAGACTTCCCTCGTTTAAAACAAGCTAACGCTAATGCTAAGTTAGCTAACGCTAATGCTAAGCTTATGCATACCTATGCTGCTGCTGCCTCCAGCGCGGAAACTCCGATGGAGACGTCAAAAAGTGCCTCTGGTACAAGAAGACACCTGGATGCATCTCCAAGTAAGCCCCCACCAGCCAAAAAGCAAGCAACAGTGGATGAAAGCTCTTTAGCTGCTCTCATTACAGCCATTAAAAGTCTGGAGAACAGATTTGATGACTTTGGTAGACAGCTGAAAGAAAATTCAGAAATGGTCGCTCGTATTACTCTCCAAGTGGACCAGAATACGCTCGACATAACCAAATGTAAATCTGCTGTAGAAAATCTTGAAGAAAAGCTTGCTTCAGTGGAAAAAGAAAACACAGCTCTGAAGGAGAGACTTCTGGAAGCTGACAGAGACAAGCGCAGATGGAACCTGAAGCTGTCGGGGCTCAAAGAGCAAGATGGAGAAAAGGCAGAGCAGCTGCTCTCAAGAATCTTACCGCAGTGGGCAGACCAGGTAGAAGATGTGATCGACACGATTCACCGAGTGGGAAGAAAAGATGCAGGACGATCCCGTCAGGTCATCATGCAGTTC
>JBBPBX010077619.1:0-12760 GCA_038048925.1 Garcialebias charrua | reverse complement strand
TGCGGTCAGGGGAGGCAAGTGAGGCCGTGCCTTCCCTGTCATCATGGAAAGAAAAAAATGTAAATTGAAAAAATAAATGTAATTATTGTATTTATCCTTTGATTTGAACTATAAACTTATTTTACTTAAAACTAAACCAGTTTTAAGTTATTTTTTATTCAAAATCACCGATTTTTCTTATTTAGCGTTCAAATACTGAGAAGAGACATGCGCGGAGGCACCGGCAGCTACGCCGCACCAGATTGCGTAATCACTCGGCTGACTGTGCTGCATGTTGCAGTGAGCCCGTATTCCTGCCTCTTTTATGTCGCTATTAAAATGTCCAAATACTTTTGCTATATAAACTACATTTATATAGTTTAGCTGGTGAATATAATGTATAGTGTTTTTGTCTAAAACTGTATGTGATGAGCGATCATAAAACGGCTGTGAAAAAAAAGGTGCCGTGTGCGGCATGCCTCATCGAGGAGGCGGGGCTAGTGAGCCCAGGGATCCTGCTTGAGCCTCCTCCTGTAGTGACAGCCAATATATAATATATATATACACACACACACTATACGGCAGCAGTAGCTATTCGTTGAGGACAGTGACTGCTGAATGGTTAGTGCCTTCATGTGCATTCATTAGATTGCTCCTGCCGAGGTCGGACGCTTTTCCCCTCCCCTCCCTCTCTTCTTTACTCCTCTGTCTGTTTGTGAAACTGCTTCTGAGCCTCTTTTGCAAATCTTCCGAACCATAATTATGGACTTATTCGGTCAGTTGGTCCCTCAACACAATTGATAACATTTCTTCAAAGAGAAGACAGACTTATAGGCGAGTCGATTTGCCCTGTTGGCATGCACACAGCTGGATATCTCATCGACTTGAAAACTTGATGATGTGTCTATCTCTGCTGTCATCTGTGGATTTTAAGGATGCATATTAAATTGGATTTACGATAACTGGTTCCTGCTATTTGGATTCGGCTGGTTGCTGGTTTTATCTTTGATCAAGGAAGTTGTCAGCAGCAAATTGGAACCCGATCACGCTGCTTGCCTTATGATGGCTTGGTTCGTGCCTGTGTACCCAGACTCAATTGCCTTGGGCAGAATGGATCAGATCTCAGGGATTTTTACTCAGGCGCGTTCCATCGGTGTGGCCACATAATTTGGACAATTCTGAACCGTTTTGGACAAACACAGACTCAAAGTAGATGTCATTATGTTCTCCCTGTCCCCAAAACAACCGTATGCTTATTTTAATTTGGCTTCCCTGGCTGGCCTTGAAGGCCACCTTATTTGAATACGCCTGGAGGACATGTAATCTGATGCTCACACCCACCTCCCATCGGGGAAGTCCACTGATTCAACCAGAGGGATCCAGCTGAATAAACATTCTGTCATCATTTCAGGACTCTTGGATTCTCATTAGCGTTGACCTTGGCCATTCCCCAACATCCCTCGAGAATGTTTATGGATCTCACCAGAGGGAGCTGGCTGATTATTCCATCCTTATCAGAACTCTTACAATGCTCTCGAGAGTGTCCATGGACATTGATCACCGCTCTTGGTCTCTCCCCCCTCTGTGGAATGTCTACGTCACTATGTGCTTGTTTGTACGAGGTGTTTTTTAATATTAGTTTTTCTTCTCAGTCAAGAAGAAAGAGTCTGATAGGATTTTTTTTGCCTCCAAATTCCTAATGTGTCCAGTTTCATTACTTTGTGTCTGTCTAAGCAGATCTCACTTGTAAATGAGTCTTCTAGGCTCAATGTGATTTATCTGTCTAAATAAAGGTTTGAATGAATGAAAAAAGTGCTGTCACTAAACATCTCATAACTAATTATAACTAAACATAACTAAACATAACCTCCATTGGCTTCCTGTCACCTACAGAATTCAGTACAAAACTGCTCTCATTACACATCAATGCTTACACGGAACTTCACCTGACTATCTAAAGGACATTCTTGCACCATATTCATCCACCCGGTCTCTACGATCACAGAACAGTAATCTACTTCACATTCCACGAACCAAATTAAGGACCATGGGAGACCGGGCATTCTGTGTGGCTGCCCCCCACCTATGGAACTCCCTCCCTGACTACCTGAGAGCTCCACAGTCACTGGTTGACTTTAAAAAGGCTTAAAGACTTTTCTTTTTAAGCAAGCCTATTCTGCCTCCGCATGATTTTATCTTTGATCTTGGCTGATATTATTATTGATTTTACTTGATTTTATCACTTGTTTTATTTATTTATTTATTTTTTAAGCAGGCCTATTCTGCCTCCACATGATTTTATCTTTAATCTTAGTTGATATCATTATTGATTTTATTTGATTTTATCACTTGTTTTATTGTTGTAGCACTTTGAGATTTTTATTAATGAAAAGTGCGGTATAAATTGAATTTATTATTATTATTATTATTATCTCCAAATACATTGGAAAAGTAACTAAACGTGTTGCTAGTTGCTTTTTTGAAGATTTAAAGATTAATTAGGAAGGTTACATGTTCTTTTTGTCACTGGGTTTGGTAGATGCTGTCTTTATGGAAATCTCAAGCAGTTCTAAAATCAGTGTGCCTGTGCTCATTCTGACTCATTTTGCTAGCACGGGTCACATATATGAACTGATTCACCAGCTTAAAACACAAAGTTATTATTGGGTCAATTGTCAGCTCATTGCCTTTATTGTTATGCTGTTCCTTCAGTGCCTCCCGTTGATTTGGACTAACGCTGCAGCAGTAGATCTCACCAGTCATTAAATAACTCCTGCTGCTTGTTTTCTCCAACCTGAGAACACCCAGAGGACTTGCTAAGTCAATTGGTCAGAACTAATGCAGGGAAGATGCAGGTAGGGCGAGAAACACAAACTGCCACCGCAGCAGTTTCCAGGGCAGTCTTCTGAGAGGAGATTACATTTGTAACCTGGAAGAGATGCTGAAAACTATATTCTCAAATGTAGCTGCACGTCCAACAGGAAGCTGACCGGCTGGCAGGTCTCTTGTGTTTGACAAGATGCTCTGATGGTCCGTCCAACTGAGGAGTCAGGTCATCTGTCCTGGTTTTCAGCCGACTGTGTCACTCAGCTCCCACTGAGGAGGGACCAAGTGTCTTTTTGTGTTTGTAAAGAAAATGGCAGCATATTTTTACTGAGACCATTGTGAGATTGGTTAGTTTTACCCTACTAATGATGTGTTATCGCAACAGTAATCCTGCTCAGCACGAGAGGAACCGCAGGTTCAGACATTTGGTGCATGTGCTTGGCTGAGGAGCCAATGGGGTGAATAGCTACAATCTGTGGGATTATGACTGAATGTCTCTAAATCAGAATCCTGCATAGATGTGACAATACCGAAGCAGCACAGATCCTCGGTTGGTCTCTGATAGCCAGCTCTGGCTGGTGCAGAGAGCCGCCCGCTACCGGGACGAGGTGCGGCCGAACCGCGGCTGCACTTTGGCACAGATTGTAATGTAAAGAGCTTTGAGTATCTTGATTGGATAGAAAGGTGCTATATGAGCACAGTCCATTTACCATTTACTGATATAGACAGAAAAAATGAAAAGGCTTTATGAGTCACAACTGCAAATCACAGCCTTATTTATTTATTTTTGGATCAGGTAATGACTATACCGTTTTATTACTCACATGATAAGAAAATTATAGACTCTAATGGTGTGGTCACACCGAACAGCTTTTCAACCTCCAAAAAGCTCGTCACGCACGCAAGTGGACGCACTTTGTGTCCAGACCAAAAAGCCAGAATGCGAAACTGCTGTGAAACTGCTGCAGGGTGTGTGGGAGGAGCTTACCGGTATACCGAGTCGTCACTGCACTCTGCGAGGCGAGGAGCTCTTTATTTCTGTCTCTGTGGAGCAGACTTGACTGGTCGTGAAGGAATTGTCGAACACACAGCTACAATGAGTTTCTCTTCCATATTCCATGACTCCGCGGGTTTTTTCTGTGTCCACAAACAATACGTCACATGCGCAATCGTTTCCGCGTCACTGGTTTCCGCGTCACATAGGGACTCTCCCCCTGACCCCCTCTCTTCTCCCCCGACTCTCCCTGATTGGTTGACACACCAACCAATCAGGTAGAGTTGAGCGGCGTTTGAAAGTTTGAACCGCGAAATCTTCAGCATGTTGAATGCGCGGTTTGGAGGCTGAAGCCGGTTCACGTGCACGGAAAAACGCTTCCCAGCACGCTCAACACGCACGCGACGTGACGCCCGACGCCAAGACGTGGCTGGAAGCGCGTCCACCATTGACTTTACATGTAAACTGGACGCTCCTGCTGCTGAAAAGCTGTTCGGTGTGATCACAGCATAAAGGCACTGGTGGCTTCTTGTTGCTGGCACATCTCTGCCCTCTGTCACAAACTGACATGAGGCAGATTGAAGGAGGAAAACGGAGAAAGCAGACTGAAAACAAAAGGACTTGAAAAGTTGAGGAAGCAAACAGGAGGATTTATGAACCTGCAGCGTTTTAAGGGACTGACGCAGAGGAAAGGACAAAACGCTGGGCTCATTGCCAAGCTCTATTCCACCTTTGCTCTCAGAGCTGCCACCTCCTCCCCCCGCTGTAATGTCATCAATGAAAAGGCCTTTAGGAGGGACGGAGGACTTGACTCTGGGTTCACACTGTCACCGACACCAGCTGACACTGCAGAGCCAGGCTGGATTGGGCTTCAATTAATTGGATGTCACTTTCAAGTGCAAGACGCAGGACAGTTTTTCTCTTCTTTGTCATTTGGTTACCGACACAGCTGTACAGAATCTGATGGTTCTTCTGTTTTAAATTTCACAAAATCAGTGAATAATTATTAAAAAGTCTAATTTTTTTCTCATCTTATTAGCATTTTACTACAAAATGTTTAACTCAGTGTGACGTTTTCAAACACTCTACTCTTCTAAACTTTACAAAACTTATTCAAATCCAATATTTTTCCTACAAACCTTATGCTTCTTTTACAAAACTAATACATTTTTGTCCTCTTTTACACTTTAAATGACTCACAACTGCATAGTACAAACACTCAGACTCTCACTGACTTTCATTGTATTTCAGCTGACTTTTTTATTTTCCTAACTGGAAGTAAAGGATGTTTTGAACACGTCGTATCTTCTGCATAAAATACTATTGATACAGAAATAGTGTTACGTAAGATGAGACTCTGCTTTTCATTTCTGTGATATGACGTCGTTTACACAGCCACTGTTTGTTTGAGACCTACAGCCCTTTCATAAGACCGGTCGGTCCGGCTTTTATGCGGGTTCAAGTCTCCAAAGAGCATTCAGAAAACACGCAAACGCGGATTGGCGGATTAAACTGACTCGCCTTTGATCCCCCTCTGACCCGCCACGGTTCATAGTGTTAAACCCGGATCTGTCGACTTGTGAAAGGTGTCGGGGTGTCTGCGGCTTCAAACTCATTTGAATAATGGGAGGAATGATGACGTACTTTTCCTGCGCCCACTGTCAAAAGTGTAAACAAGAACATTTTTATTTCGCTCGCATCATCACTCGCTATTCTTCGCCGAATCTTTTGTTTTTCTTTTTTTTTTCATCACGGAAATGGCTAATTGGGGTGATGCCGAAACCCGTCTACTCCTGTCTCTGCGCGCAGAGGAGGATAAGGGATTTACCGGTACAGTGAAGGATGGTGCACTCCTGGAGCGAATTGGTGTACTGATGCGAGAGCGCGGTTATAACCGGGACAAGAGCCAGGTGACCACCAAACTAAAAAACTTAAAAAAGAAGTACCACCAGGTGAATGACCACAACGGACGCAGCGGGCGCGACAGGATGGACTGGACGTATTTCGATTTATGTGACGCGATTTGGGGGAAGAGTCATTCTGCTAATCCCATCGCTCTGATTAGCAGTATGCGAGAAAATGAAGCGTCCAGTCGACCGTCACCATCCACCGATGACACCGAGGACAACAGTGGCACCCCCGGTGATGAGCCGTCCACATCGTCGCAACAAAATGATAAGGAGAACCGAGTGGGTAAGATAAAACACCGCATAACACTAACCACATTATGGCCCAAGAGCGCAAAGTAATATGATGTTATAAATTAATTTATGTTGTGCAGATTCTTCTCCTGCCCCCAAAAGAAGGAAGAAAAGCAAAAATGAAAGCATGAAGGAGTTTCTAATGGCACTCCGCGACCAGGACCGGGAGGAAGACGAGCGAGTCATGCGTAGATTGGCAGATGAACGGGCAGCTGAGAGGGCAGAACATGAGCGGTGGCAATCCGAGCAGCTTCGTGTTCTGCAGGACCAACACGCAGAGCTGACCTATCTCCTCAGAAGTTTAATAACACAACGTAACCTACCTGACCAGCAAGACCAGTACAGTTTCACGCAACTGTAGGACATTTTGAAGTATTTATTTACATAGCACCTTTTGGTTTTTTGCATAACTACACAGATTTCTTTTTTGTATTTTTTCGCTATGCAGAGGTGCACTTTTTGTTTCTATTTCTGTCAATGCAGAACTGCACATTGTTATGGTTTGTTTGTATTCTGCACACTGTTGGTGCTGCAGCCAATGTGCAATAAATTTATAGAAAGTGCATTGAGGTGCACACTTTTTTTCTATTTCTCTCAATGCAGAACTGCACATTGTTATGGTTTATTTGTTTGTTTGTTTTCTGCACACTGTTGGTGCTGCAGCCAATGTGCAATAATTGTATCCAAAGCGCATTGCAATGCATCATACATGTACATTATTTTTTTGTTTATTTTACAGTTACATGTAAGTTAAATGCAAATGTTATTTATTAAAATCCATGAAATTTATTAAAATCCATGAAATGAAAAGTTTATCCCTTTTTTGATTTATGCTAATATAGAACTGTTTGAATTTACTTGAATTTCATTCTTATATCAGAACTGACTTCTCTATTGTTCTTCTACCTATTCACAGTTCAGAGTGGAAACTTTGAACATATGACCCTAAACTTATAACTTCCATTTTTATAGTTATAGCCATAGTATAAATTTCACTTAGAAATGTTATGAGCAAGACATTTCTTTTTTAATTAAGGTGTGGTTAGTCTAGTCCAAATGCAACACAAGTTGTCCTGCTTGTATCTGTTGTTTTTTTCATACCTATTCACAGCTCACAGTGGCCACTTTAATACTGGTATGAGCTGGACATTCTTTATTTTTTTATTAAGTTCAAGTCTGCAGGTGTAGATGCTGTCCTGCTTATCTATTCGCAGGTCAAAGTGGCCACTACTGATATGAGCAGGACATGCATTATTTTGTTATATGTCCTGTCCTTAATAAAAGAAGAAAGCATGTCCTGCTCATATCAGTAGTGGCCACTTTGACCTGCGAATAGATAAGCAGGACAGCATCTACACCTGCAGACTTGAACTTAATAAAAAAAGAATGCATGTCCTGCTCAGATCAGTAGTGGCCACTTTTACCTGTGAATAGATAGAAATAAGAACATAAGCAGGACATTAAGGTCAAGTCTGCAGGTGTACATGCTGTCCTGCGTATGTTCTTATTTCTACCTATTCACAGGTAAAAGTGGCCACTACTGATATAAGCAGGACATGCTTTCTTTTGTTATTAAGGTGAAGTCTGCAGGTTTACATGCAGCAGCAGCTGTCCTGCATATATCAGTGCTTATTTCTTATTTCTAATGATATATAATTAAGTAAAGGCCAATTCTTCACTGTGTGGCCAAAACTTCATAAAAACTAGCACAGAGTAAATTTACATTTTAAAGCTCTAACAGAAATGCCGGCGCTCGCTGTTCAGATGTAATTTATGACTTGCACAGTGTAACACAGAAAAATTTATTTACAAGATGGACATTATGGCATCTCTTATTGCTAGGTGGCTGTTCATTTGTGCTCCAACATCATGTGGCTGCTCTGGCACCTGAAGTTCACCCTCAATGTATTCCCACTCTGGCAAGAATATCTCCCCATTGGCCTCACATACGTTGTGTAAAATACAGCAGGCCACAACAACTGTGGACATGAAAGCTGTATCTACATCGTTCCGTTTTGCAAGACACCTCCAGCGGCCCTTCAGACGCCCAAATGCGTTTTCCACCACCATCCGAGCAGAGCTGAGACGAAAGTTGAATTTCTTCTGGGACTGATTCAGCACTTGGTGATTTGTGAAGCCTTTCATCAACCAGTTCCGGATGGGGAATGCAGGATCTCCTATAATGTGCGCTGGCACCTCAACACCACCGACATCCATCGTCACCTGTTCACAGACAGACAGACAAAAACACAACATTTAACTCACATCGTCTGCAACATACTCAAATCTTATTGATAAACACCCCACCCCAAACTTTCATTTTTTATAGACTTTAGAACGTAAAACTCTTCCTTATATTAAATTCATTATTTTCCTGAATCTAGAAATCATTTCTGATCGCGCAGGGATCAAACAAACATGTCCTTCACACATGCAGGAAGTAATTTGCATCTGTTTCACATATGTAAATGAAGGCGTGTCAGGGGAGGTGTCTCACGTGCGCTCAGTTCCACGTTAATTGTGATGTACAAAAGGAATGTGCGTGGATTCCGGCGTACGCACGGTTTGATACGTTTGGTATGGAGCCAAGATGGTCTAGTGGCAGGGCTTTTGACTTGGGACCCGAAGGACGCGGGTTCGCGCCCCGGCCACTACCCACCTTGGGGTGTCTATGAGTGCACACCTATTTCTCCAGCTCCCCGGGCGCTTTCGGGCTGCTCACTGCACCACTTGGTAGGTGGTTGGGTTAAATGCAGAGACGAATTTCGTCTGTGTATGGGAAACATACGCAGATGACAGGAAAAGACATTATTATTATTATTATACATCTGGATTTTTTTGTGCGTACGCAGTTTTCTGGATTTGACCGTACGTCACGTTTCAGTAAGAAATCCACGCAAGTCTTTGTACATGAGGCCCCAGATGATCAGCTAAACCTCACTTGCAGTGATCAGAAAGTGTACAATACTAAAGCGCATCAACATCCATTACATAACATTACTTTACAGTGAAATATTTGTAAAATACAAAGTAATGCACCTAAATGAATTACTTTTGTTAGCAAAGCAGGTTTGAAACATATGCAGTGGTGTACTTACATCACGGGGGAAAAGAAATCCATCTTGGCTCTCGGCTTTGTGGAATATGTCAGAGTTGGCCAAAACACGGGCATCATGGGTACTACCAGGCCAGCCAACGTAGATGTCTGTGAAACTGAAGTAACAAAAAGTGCTTGTTAAAAAACAGTGACCTGTTTAAGCTGTGGGAAGTACATGTTTAGCAACACTTTTTGATTAAATATTAATATATGAACAAACACAACTTAGATTACACATTACCGGCAGTTGTGGTCAACAACAGCTTGAAGAACAATGGAGTAGTAACCTTTGCGGTTGAAATAGGCACCAGGAGACTGGCAGGGAGCGATGATGGGAATATGTGTGCCATCAATGGCACCTGCGCACATAGGGTATCCTCGAAGATTAAATCCATTTATGACGTTGCGCAAACGTTCCCCACTTGGCAGACTGATGGTACGTTTCAAAAGCGCTTTCTTGATCGCCACGGCCACCAGATGTACTGACATGCACACACTGGACAGACCAATCCCAAATATGCAGCTGATGGACCTGTACTCACTCGGGGTTGCAAACCACCACAAAGCTACAGCCAGTTTCAGCATAGGTTCCAAAGGCAGACCTCGACGTGTTCTTTGACGGACCAGATATGGCTGAATGTGCTGGAACACTACGTCGAATGTTAATCTGGACATTCTAAAATGTTTTCTCCATTCATCCTCACCGAAGTTGTTCAGTACTTCGGTCCAAAACACTGCTCCCTGGGGTCGCTCCATCCTCCATACACGTCGTTCAGCCCGGTTGTAGTCCAAATAAACAATACGCCGTCTTTCCCTTCGGCGTTGCCTCAATGTGCGCAATGCTGTGTCGAAGCTTGCTTGTGATGTTGTCGGTCTTCGCGCAAATAATTGCTGCATCTTGGCATTTATTAACAAGAGCATTCGGATAAGCACAACGATGTTCGCTAGCGTCGCCATGTTTGTTTACAGACACCTCTGCGGTCCCACGTTAAACACGCAGGCAGCACGTCATCACGTTAAACACGCAGGCACCACGTCAACTGATCGTTCGGGTACGTCAACTGATCTGCGGATTTTCACCACGCCTCTTTTCAAGCCGGGCTGCAAATCGTTTTGTGAATGCTCCATTGAGGGCGGGTCGTGGCCGGATTCAACTTTGTTTTATGAATGACCCGATGGGTATTAAAGCCGGACTGCTCTGTGCGGGAATAGCGCGGGTCTGACTTATGAAAGGGGCTCTAGTTTCTAATACCCCTGTCTTATTAAGAAGTGCTGTCAGGGATTGAAAGACACAGGTATGGTTACCATGGTGACCCCAATATGGGAGCACCATCAACATTTCTTTTGGTCTTGTTTATTGTAGCATATCTTTTACAATTCATACATTAAAACATTTTGACATCTTGGATTAGTGTGTGTTGGTTTCCCTGTTGTGTTAGCAAAATATTTCATTAACCACTGTCCATCCATCCATCCATCCATCCATCCTTTATCCTGCGCTTGTTCAGAAGTCGAGTCCCGGGGGCAGCAGCTTCAGCAGGGAGGTCCAGACATCTCGTTCCACAGACACCTCTTCCAGCTCTTCTGGGAGGATTCCAAAGCATACCTAGGTCAAAGGTCAACTGAGAGACATAGTCTGTTGGACATGTCCCTAAGCACCTCCCTAGGGTGACACCCAGGAAGCATCCTTACCAGATGCCTGAACCGCATCTCCTCTGGATGTGGAGGAGCAGCGGTCCTACTCTGAGTCTCCTGATAGCTGAACTTCTCACCCTGTCTCTAAGGGAGAGTCCAGCTCAATGCCAGTCCTCAGAGTCAGGAGAAAACTTATTTTGACTGCCTGTATCCACAATCTCATTCTTTTTGTCACTACCCAGAGTCCATGACCATAGGTGAGGGTAGGAACGTAGACTGCCTGGTAAACAGAGAGCTTTACCTTACAGCTCAGCTCCGTCTTCACCATAACAGACCGGCACAGAGTCCACAATACTGCAGCTGCTGCACCAATCTGTCAATCTCGCGCTCCATTCTTCCCTCACTCGTGAACAAAACCCAGAGATACTTGAACTCCTCCATTTGAGACAGAACTCACCCTCGACCTGAAGAGAACAATCCACTCTTTCTCACTGAGGACCATGACCTCAGATTTGGAGGTGCTGATTCTCATCCCAGCAGCTTAATACTCAGATGTGAACCGCTCCAGCGAGAGCTGAAGATCATGGCACAATGACGCCAACAGGACCACATCATCTGCAAAAGAGCAGAGATGGAATCCTGAGGCCACAGAACCGGACTCCCTCCACCCTCTGGACCACTGGACTGACTGTACATCTTCAACTGACTTTTGGAGTCAGGTGTATTCAAGATGGCTGCCACAGCTAGTATGCTGTGCAGAAATGCCCAGAGCTTAATTTTGGAAGAAAGTTGATAGATGTTGAACATTTTGGTGGTAGATTGAACCTCGCCAAAAATATCTGAAATATCCCTTTAAGAGATGTTTAATGAGTTCACGTTGCATCTTTGAAGAAGAGAAGCTCTGTTCCCACGACGTGATGAAACTGGGAGAGGGTTAAGTTTCAGCTCTGACCTGCTCGTTCGGTGTCTCAGATGGAGCCGGACACACAAACGTTAGCTCAGAGCTCCATACCTAAATCACTATTCCATAAAAACACCTCTCCAGGCCGACATCAGTGTCACAGCAACAATATGTGTTTATGCATACTTCTGCGCGGACCGCACGCCTCCAACCACACCACAAGCTGTGAGCGCCTCGGCCGCCAGTTCTAACAGCGAGAGTATTTCACAGCTCTGACGAGGCTGTAATGTGCAATATGTTCACTAATTCAGTGGCGTTCCTCGTCTTTTTTCAACCCTAATCTCTCTTCTCCTCCCTCCCTCTGTACGTCTGTCACAGTGGCATCTGTTGATGTCCTCCCAGCTACGCTGGGCTCAGTCTGTCCAGAAGGCCCTCGCTGGTGCCACTTTGTTGCCATCTTCCGGTGAAACGTTTCTGTCTTAAGTTGGAAGCAGCTCTGATACTTTTCCACAACTGGAACCAGGATGTGTGCTTCAGCAGCTAAACAGTGGGATTAGATTACTGAGCAGAGACATAAGAAAAGCTCTTCATGGTCTGGGTTTGGTCACAGAGGTTGATGGGAAACACTGGATGAACGACTGGAGGAATGAAGTTCTGCTTGTACACATTGATTCTTGTCATGTTCAGTCATTTGGAGATTTGGACTTTGTAGACAACACAGAGCAAACAAGTAGAGTTTTGTGGAATACGTATGAAGAATAATGATCTTACTGAGAAGATGCCTCATCCATGTGCTGTTTAACTGATTAAGATACATTTACCGGTAATCAGTAGAACATATTTGTCTGGGGGTGGTGGGCACATTCAAGAAACACAGTTTGGAAAAGACAACCAGCATTTTGTGCTGATGTCACTAGTTGTGTGTGTCTTCCAGAAACTGAGGCTGCACCACATTGACAAACTGAACTCTCTTAAGTTGCAGTGACAACACGCGGCAAAAGATGTGCAAGACTATTCTTTTCCAAGGTTTTTAACTTATGCACACACACACACACACACACACACACACACTGCAGTCATACAGCTGTTCAGATGTATAGCTGTACATGTATGCATATGTGTTAACC